>JASAMX010006408.1:0-24088 GCA_030248175.1 Microlaimidae sp. YZB2_3
TAGGTACCTAAAAAACATGGAGATGCTGCTCATCTGTTTTTATTTTAATGTGTGCGTGTAGCTAGGGAATCCAAAAGGTCTAAATCCCTTTTTGTGAAAACCAGACTCGGCCAATGTCTGATAATGTAATTTTTAACAAAGAAAACATATTTTTACCGCTAAAAACATTAGGTAACCCGTTATTAGACCAAAAACAGTGTATTATACAGGTTTATTTACGTTTATATCTGCTTTTAAAAATTAATTCAAAATTTGGGGCGGACGCGGAGCCCCCCCCCTCGAAAAAATTTTTTGAACTAAATAAAATCCGCTTCCCCCCCCCCTTAAATAAAACCCTGGGTACGTCCCTGGGTTAAACCCCCATCTAAAAAACAAATCGCAGTCCATCTTGAGTAGTTTTAGTTATTTTTTGATTTTAAATTAGTTGTTTTGTTATCCTTTTCTTTTGTAACGTGTTTTCTTTTAAAAATGAATTCAAAATTTGGGGGCGGACGCGGAGCCCCCCCCCCCTCGAAAATTTTTTTTGACCTAAATGAAATCCGTCCCCCCCAAATAAAACCCTGGGTACGTCCCTGGGTTAAACCCCCATCTAAAAAACAAATCGCAGTCCATCTTGAGTAGTTTTCGTTATTTTTTTATTTTAAATTAGTTGTTTTGTTAAAATTTTCTTTTGTAAAGTCTTTTTGTTGTTATATTTGCTTTGTTTAGTTGTTCGTGGCTAGCACGGCGGAAGGTCGGCTGCCACTGCAGATCGAAGACGCGGCAAGACCAATCCCGGACGAAGACACCAAGCAAGAAGAGGGGGTAAGTAGTAAGACAAGTTATTTTCAATCGGGGTTTGTTAAGTCATAATTGTGTTCAATTTCGCCCGTCTACCGTCATGCAGTTCATCTTGTTGGCGTTATTTTTAATTAAACACGCGAAAATCCAAGTTGCAGCAATGTAAACTGTCTTTAAATAGAATTTGTCTAAAAATGACAGTTAAAAGTGCAGTATTAAGCAAGGGCGTGGCCAGGGGGGTTGTTGTAACCCCCCCATTTTTGGGCTGGCTGAGGTAAAAATTTGGGGGTCCTAAGAAAACAAATTTTAAAAAATTTTCTCTCGCTTCGCTACGCTCAGCGCTCGACACTTATATACCTTTTTACAGCTTTTAAGTGGCTTTTAATTAATTTCAAAAACAATTTTTGAAAATTTTTTCGTGCTGTCGCACGATTTTTAATGTTTGCCTTTTTAAACTTAAAATTTTTCAAGTTTAACTTAAAAAACAATGCAAATAACAGCAAAAAGAATCACTTAGCGCGAAGCGCAAAAATTTTTTACCCTTTTTAATGTTTTTTTTTACGGTATTTTTAAAATGTGGAGTACAACCCCCCCCCCCCCTTTCGAAAAATTTGTATGAAGTACAACACCCCTTTCCGAAATGTTGGCTACGCCGCTGGTATTAAGTCAAACTTTTTCTCTTAGATTTTGATGATTTTTTGTGAAAACGTTACCCCTGCTCCCAACAAGTCGCAAATTTTTTTTTCCAAAACGTTTTTATTGGTTCTTCAGGAGATCTTCTGTTGACCCCCCATAAATCGGGTTTTTTCTTTTTTGAAATTTTACACTTGAAAGTTTATCGGTGGGTGAGTATAAAATTTTTAAGTTATAGAAGTTTAACTGAAAGAAAACCGTTATTTTCTAGTTTAATTCGATAGCTTGATTGTTAAGATTAACGCATTATATGTCTCAATATTGCGTTTCTCAATATAACGCATTATATGTCTCAATATTGCGTTTCCTGTACAAAAGACCCAGTTGTTGTTGTGGTTATCCCATCTCGTTCATCCTTTTGGGGGTCTGAGAAGATTTAAAAATATGGCGGCTTCCTTGGGTTGTCGCCATAGGTCTTCTGGTCTCAGCGCCGTTGGTTTAGCTGTGCAGCTGAACAGGTGTTTGGTGTCATAGGGGCCCTTCATACAATGTGGACACCGGTCTGTAATGTTACTTTCGATCCTGACAAAAGACCCTCGATTTTTCCGTTAAAACCACCAAACGACGGCAGTGAACTGATTAATAAAGAAAAGGGAAGTTTTTTAAGTTGAAAATATTTTGTTTAATTAGAAACTATGTAATTAAAGTAAAATTTGCTTAAACTTGCTCTTATATATATTTGTTTTTAATTGTTACATATTAAGTAAATTAATTAAGGATTTTAACAAGTTTTGACAAAAGTATAAAAAAGACGTTAATAGAAAAGACCAATTAAAAATTGCATTTCGCCCCTAATCTTAGATGCAAATTTTTAATTCCCAACGAGAAAGATAGAAGTCGGGGCTCCTCAGTAAGACCAGCTATTTTTAGCGTTGGGTGTCTTATATATTTATATAAATAATTTTTGATTTACTTTTTTAAATTTTTATTTAAATAATTTTAATTAATATATTTAAAGTTTTATTTTTAGTTTGAGTTTTTATGTACTTTATGTCTACTTATGCTTATAGTTTAATATATAAAAATGTTTTATTAAAAAAGAGAGCTAACCTGTATTCCATCTTCTAGCTGGGTGTTTGTTGAAGTCCGTTTTTTCGCTTTATGCATAGGTAGAGTTTCCAAAAAATCATCCATGAATGTATTCTGTCCTAAATAATGCATAATAGTTAAGTTTGCCCAACATTTACCACACTTTGTATTTTGAGCAAAAAAAATCGCGCGTTTTTGTACAGAAACGCAATATCTTGAGAAATACTGCTTCAATCTGAACAATTAATGTTTCAAATTAAAGTAAAAAATAACTTAATACTTTCTGTAAACCATAACTTAAATTTTTTAAGTATTAAAAAATCTTTCAAGTACAGAATTTCGAGAAAAACACGATTTTTGGGGAGTCATGTCTCCTTAACCACCAAAGATATTTTGATTTTAAAAAATGTGGGCTATTGGGGGCAGGTGGGCAGGGGTAAGGCTTTAACAAAAAATCCTCAACAATCGAAGTCAAAAAGTTTAACTTAGTACCTCACCTTTAGGGGTCAATTTTTGTGTTGCAGCAAATCGATATTTTTTCATCTTAAACACAAAATATTGCTGTTTTTAAACATCCCTTCTTCAGGTTTTTGACAAAAGTGGTTTTGGTTGGGGCTAAAATGTTAGAAATTAAATTTTAATGCTGACGTGTGCTTTTTGTTTAAAAAATGAGGATTTAGATGCAGAAGAGAAAATAAATTGATATATATTTTAATCTTTTGGAGATAAAGAGGCTTTTTGATGTATAAATGGGTTCTAAAAAGCTAACATTGTAAAAAAAATTTAAATTTCAACCGCACTAAATAATAGACTATTAAAGTGTTCTAAATGGACCCTGAGGAAAAAATGGTTGTTGTATTAAAAAAAACTTGTTTTTATTTAGGGCGATGGTCCCCAATTAAGTCATGTCAATTTGGACACCAGGTTGGATAACCGAGTGCTAGATTTGCGAACTCCAACAAGTCAAGCCATTTTTCGGTAAATTAGTTGATTTAAAATAGTGATTGATTGATTTTAATAGATTTGATAATAAATTAGAAATTTTTAGAATTTTGGAGTCTGTTCAAAAAGAATTGAAATTGTAGAAAAAAAATTCAGGTGAGTATAACAGTAAAATTATTTCAAACAAAATAAAACTTTTGTAAAAATCAACCGCACCATTAGCGACACTTGGTTCGCCACAAAAATTTGCCAGTTTCAGTCATTTTCACAAGACCTTTTTTGTTTTTGTTTTTTAATAGATTTTAGTAGTTTAGTGTTTCGGTCATTTTAGTAGATTTTAGTAATTTAAGTACTGCGTTATATTCAATAAATATTTTAGTAAAGACATTGACAATTTGTCTTTTAAAAATAATACTTAATGGCCATAGAGGAGAACAGCAAGCGTATTAAGTGACCTTGAAAAAGGCGTTTTTATAATTTTAATTTATAATTGTAAAGGGATGGTGACTAGAATTTAGTCCCAATATTTAAAAGAAAACTTTTAAAATTTTGTAGTATTGATTGATAGTGTGACATACACCGTATGTGTCCCTTCCGTGAAAACTCAAAGTGCAAAAGTGTTAAAAAGGGCGATTATTTTTCCCCTTTCCTGGTCCGGCCTATAGTGTAATGGATAGCACGCCAAAGTCGACTTTGGAGGTTACGGGTTCAATCAAAGGGGGAGGGTTCGGGGGTTCGTACTCCTCAAAAATCCTGATTACTGCCGACAACCCCCTTTAAAATTTGGGTGGGCAGCCACTTAGGTGGGTTCAATTATAGGTGGGCAGCGTCACGAATTTCGGGAAGTGGGTATACCACCCCCCCCAAATTTGAGGGGAGGGGTTTCCCAAAATTTTTTTTGAAGTATACCTCAAATACCCCGTTTTTGGCGTTTTTAGTACTGGGACTGGGACCCCCCATTTGTGGGCAGGGGTCGGAGTTGGGGGGTTATACCCCCCTCCCTCACCCCCAAAAAAAATCCCGATTATAGCCGAAATCCCCCCTATAATTTGAGGGCCCCAGTACTAAAAACGTTAAAATTATGGGGTATTTAAGGTATAAACCGAAACAAAATTTTGGGACCCATTCCCCTTCAAGTTTCGGGGGTTGGGTGTACCCCCTCCTCCGGGAGGCTACCCACCTATGGACTCCCCATATTTGGGAGGAGATTGTCCGGGGTACCCCCCAATTTAAGGAGAGGGGTGTCGGCTATAATAATCAAGATTTTTGAAGGGCTATTAATTTTTGTATCGGCCAAATTTTATTAAATTTGACTGTGTGATTTTTTAGCGTCTGGTTATTTCGCGTTTATACTTTGGATCGCCACAACAATAGTAAAACTAGCTTTATAACAAAATATAATATAAAATATATAGAACAGATATTCAAAATTTGACGCTTGAAGTCACAATTCTGCATACGGGCTCTCATTAAGACTATTTTAATGTTTTTCTGGAATTTTTACCGTACCCCCTTCCAATTCAATTCCAAGCTCAACCCCCTACTTCGGACCAATTTGTCCATCTATAGTGCGACTCATACATGGGCACGGGGGGTTGGGGGGGGTTAACCCCCCCAAATTCTGAGAAGGGGGGTTTAACCCCCCCACTCAGAAGTGGGGGGGGGGGAGAAAAAGTTAACCCCCCCAATTTTGGAAAAATGAAGAAAAAAAAATGTCTTTAAAATGGCTTCTAACTGCCTCCAAACTTAAGTTTTGAGGTCAAAATGAATGTTTTAAGCAATAAAAAGCTCAAAAATGCAATAAAAAGGGCTTTTTGACCTAAAATTAGCGTTTTTTACCTATTTTCCCTTCAAAATCGAAAAACGATATGGGTAAAATGCACTCCAGAAAAAAACGATATGGGTATTTTGCGTTTCTCGGATTTTAACCACCCCCCTAATTTGGGGTTTAACCCCCCCCACTCCGGACCAACTTGCCCATGTATGGTGCGACTTCTTGACTTTTTCATTTAACGAAATTGGAAATTAGTCATTTTGTGTCTGTGTGTAAGAATATAATTGAAACAGTTTAATTCGATTAGAAGTTTTTATTTTGGATTTTAGTTTACAAGGTGGAGTGTGTCGTCTATTTAGAGAAAGTTTAGCCAGGAGAAACTTTATGGAGATTTATACGCCTAAAATTATATCAGCTGCCAGCGAAGTGAGCCTTTCGTAAATGTTTTTATTTAAAAAGTAAAACATAGTGATAGATTTATTATAGGGAAGCTTATTTTTTCAAAATAATTTTTTTTGTTTTAGGGTGGAGCCAATGTGTTTACAGTGTCTTACTTTAAATCTTCAGCTTATTTAGCCCAATCTCCGCAACTTTACAAACAGGTAAAATTTTAATTTATGACAGTAACAAAAATTTAAATAATTTCATAAACTTAGGGTTTTTTTTGAGATTTTTGAAGGGATTAACCCCCAACCCATAGACCCGTTTTTCATGGTTTTTAGTGGGACCCCTTGAATTAACCGCCACCTTTCCTTTGCCTAGGTCATGTGTGTATCACTACAGAAAATTATTTGTATTGTTAATTGTACTTGAAATACTAAAGATGGAGTTTTGGAGGATAATAGTAAACCAATTTATGATTTTGGCCGCGTCTGGCGTGGTGGTTTTTTCCCCAGATATATCACTCCTTCCAATAAATTAGAAAAAACACAGACAAGCTATACCTGTGAAGGTAAAACTCTTGGGACGATGTTAAGGAACTTAACGCTCGTGTGTCCTTTGCCAGTAGCCAGGGTTTCCATCAACCCTGGTTTGGTCCTTCCGGCACGTTTCTCGCCTTGCTCACCCCCTCTTCCCACTCCCGGAGGAGCTCAGCAACTGTTGCGGGGTTTGCCCAAAGGTCCTCTGGTCCCAAGGTCGTATTAATGTGTATGCATGTAAAAAGATGTTGTGTTGTGTGTATTTGTGTTTTGCATAGCGGGCAGTTTGGTGATATGTGTTGTGTAGGATTGATTTTGCGTAGGTAGGAGTAGAGGAAAGGAGATTTCCCCGCCCTGAGTTGGGCGAGAGAACTTAACGCTCATTTTATAGTGCGTCGTTACTCTGACACAAAGTGTTACAATCATTATAATCAACGTAACTCTGACTTATTACGTTTACAATATTTGCCTGTTAATAAAATAAAAAGAGTCACAGTTACGATTATTTTATGACGATTTTGACTTATTGTGTCATTGTAACGACGAGTGGCTGTGCTGTTAATCCCCCTGATAATAAAAAAAAACAGTCACAGTTACGATTATTTTATGCGATTTTGACTAATTGTGTCATTGTAACGACGAGTGGCTGTTAACCACCCCCCCCCTCCCCACCCCCCATATCTCAAAACTGCTGACACCCCCACCAGTAGCTTAAACTCCAAAAAAAGAGTATTTGAGGTATACCCCAAAAAATTAAGGAAACCCCCCCCCTCAATTTTATGCTTGGGTATAACCCCTTTCTCAAAAAAATCCCAGCCAATGCCTAAAATCTGCATCAATTCTAAAATCATTATTTTTTTATTCCTTAAATTTACTTCTAAAGTTGCTTAATCTTTTTTTTTATAGAATTCTAGCCCTTTCCAAACGATAGTTTTCCTTTTTAAACTAAATAATTTTTAAGAATAAAAACTTCAAAAATGTAATAAAAAGTTTTTTTACGAATTGAATTAGTGTTGTTTTACATATTTTCTTTTCTCAAAATTGAAAAACAATTTAGGTAAAGTGCTCTTCAGGAACAAAAACGATATTTGGAGAACACATTAAAGGAAAACTTGCATTATTGCATCCGCGGGTCTAGTTCCCGGAATATCCGTCTCAGACCTGTGCACGGTCTGCCCCCACCCGCTTTATTGGAGGATTTGCCCTGCCCCATTTTATTCCCCCCGCCAAAAAATAAAAAAAAGTACCCTAAAATTATGGCGCCATTTTTGACCTATAATGACGCCATCATCGCGATTTCTGCAGGTTTTATCCTAATTCAATGCATTTTAGCCATTTTAGACCTATTTTCACCTTATTTCCGCTTTTTTGTCCTTTTTTCCCTTTTCATATTTTTTTCTTTTTTGTCTCCTTTTTTTTCTCCCCTGTTTGCCCCCCCCCCCGTTTTATTGCTCCCCTCGTTTCAAAAAAGTTTCCCCCGTCCCGTTTTGGAATTCCTTCCCCCCCCCCAATAAAACGCCGGGGGGGGGCAGTACAAAGGTCTGAACATCTTTTACATTTCGTCTTTTAACACCTTGTCTTCGGAAAACTAGTCTTTTACACATCTCGTCTTCGAAAAACTTGTCTTTTGGCCGCGATTTTTTAAACGTACTCTTTAAAAGAAATTTTATCATTTGGCAATTTAAATTATAGGACGTAAACCTTTTTTTACCCGAAACCTAAGCAAAACCTTAAAATCAAACTAAATTTTACAATGGTAAACTTTTATTAAAATTTAATGAAAGTTTAAAACGGGTTTTATTCTTCAAAAACAAACGCATATAATACTGTTATTTTTGAAGACTGAAACCCTTAGCCTAAACCAATCCCAAAAATCAAGCAAAACTTTATCGTAGTAAATGTGTATTAAATGATGTGTTTTTTATATTTAAGACTAAAAACCTTTGTTCTTTTCGAAGCCTAAGCGAAACCTTAAAATCAAGCAAAATTTTTTTGTTTGGACAAAAAAGTAATTGTTAAAAATTAGGTTTATAAAATTGCACTTAAAAACGAGTTTTCCGAAGGCGAAATGTCTAAAAGACGAGTTTTCCGAAGACTTTAGAGGTGTTTAAAGACATAATGTAGAACTGAAACTTTCGGACATCCGCGGATCTATGTTCCCAAAATTTGCATTCGCGGATTTTAAAGAAATGAATTCCGGATACATCTCTCCCTATCATAGGTCACCGACCTTCGACGGCTCAGAGGGGGAGGGGATCCACACCCCGGGGTGTGGAGGTTTTTGACCTCCAGGGGGGGGTCACACCCCGGGGTGTTTTTTTTTTGAAAAAAAGCACCCGGGGGTGCTTGGGGTGTTTTTACCATTTTTTTTACCAAAATTGACAATTTTTTGACAAAATTTGACCATTTTTTAAGCATATTTTGGGATGGGCGGGGGGGGGGGGGTGGTCGAAAATGGGCCTTAGGGGGGGGGGGGTCAGGGGTCGAAGGGGGGGGGGGGTCAAAAATGGGCCTTAGGGGGGGGTGGGTCTCAGAGGCCGTAGGGAGGGGGTGCCCCCCCCGACCCCACCCCCTTCGGTGACCTATTCTCCCGATCATGTTTATGCTTATTATTAGTATTAGCTATATTATTAATTGTTATCTCCAGATGGCGATAGCGAGCGATATGGAACGCGTGTTCACAGTGGGGCCTGTGTTCAGAGCCGAGGACTCCAACACTCACAGGCATCTGACGGAATTCGTGGGCTTGGACTTGGAGATGACTTTCCAGTTTCACTATCACGAGGTGGTTCGGACCATCGGACAGCTTTTCGTGGACATATTTAAGGGTAACAAGTGGCCCGTGTCAGCCATACAGCTGATGACAAATAATTTTTCCCGCATTTTTTATATTCATTTACTAATTTTTTTTTTCAAAATTCAACCCTTTTATGCCATTCCCAACTGTAAGCTTTACAGTGATATCTCAATTACCCACTCTAATTTTAGTTGGGGAGAAGGGTCTTTCCCTCTTTTGGTTAAAATATGTTGTCCAGCATAAAGATGTCCGTGTTAATTTTTTACTAATTTCAACCACCTTATGATGCTCTCTGAACTATAAGGCTTCCCATAATATCACATTTATCTTAATTTTTTCTGTGGTTGGGATAGATGGTTCTTCCATCTTTGGTAAAAATATGTTGTTCATTATAAAGATGTCCATGTTATTTTTTTTTACTTTTAACCCATTTATGACATTCTCCAGACTGTAAGCTTTGCAATGATACCTCATTTAGCCCAATCCGTTTTGTGGTTGAAGAGAAGGGTCCTCGTCCCTTTTGGTGAAAATGCGTTGTCCACATAGATGAACACGGCCAAAAAGCTAGGGGGGGGGGGTGTTTACCCCGGGTAAATGAAATTTCAAAATCTAGGGGGGCTCTAGGGGGGTCGAAACCCCCCTAGCTTTCTAGGGGGTTCGACCCGGGGTGGAAGATTTTGAAAACTAGAGGGGGGTCAGGTGGGGTCCAATTTCCGAAACAAAATAGTTTTAAACCATTAAATGTTTAATAATAATTTTTTATAAGATAATACTACATTTTATTGAAGAAAAAGCGATATTTATGTATATAAAGGGTGTAAAATCATGATTTTGTGTTAAAAATCCACGGTTTTGGAAGGAAATTTAGTATAAAAAAGTACTTAAAATTTTCTTGAGAGGGGAGGGGGAGGGGGTCAGATTTAAAAATCTAGGGGGGGTCAGGGGTAAAAAGTTTAAAAATTTGGGGGAGGGAGAGGGATTTATTTCTAGGGGGGGGGCAAAGTTTTGAGGCTAGGGGGGGTTGACCCTACCCTAACCCCCCCCCCCCCCCTTGTTCTGAATGAGTGTTTCTGAATTTTAATTTTGTTTTTTTTTTTTTTACATAATTTCTATTTATATATATTTTATTTATATTTTAATTTTGTCTGATCTTCAAAATTAATTTGGTGATGAAATTTTTTATAACAAAACTATCTGTTGCCTTATGCCTTTAAATTTTACGCGTGAGTATGGTTGAAGTCATAATAACAAAAAATATTACTGATAATATCAAAAATAATATAATAAAGGAAAAATGAGACGCTTAGAACAAACTGCTTGAAAAAAGGTCCCATTTTAAATGGAATGCCATTTAAATAAGTCCCATTTAAATGGGCACCGCTCCAGAGCTTAGAACTCCAAAAACCTCACCAATAATTAAATAATTCGCTATTTTATTTAGTGTTCAAAATTTTAGCAAAAATTAATTTTTACTTTGAATTTGTATGCATTCTAGGCCTTCAAAAAGAGTACGCGGTAGAAATCGAAACGGTGAATAAGCAATACCCGTCGGAACCTTTTCAATTTCTGGAGCCGTCTCTTATGCTCAAGTTTCCCGAGGTGCGTACTGTTTAATGTATACAACAGGAAAATCTACCTGTTCGGTGTTTTATTGTAAAAAATAACAGAAAAATACGATGTTTTTATCCTAAAAAAACTAAAAATTACTATGTTTCTATTTTAAAAATGACAGAAATCGACAAAAGTAATAAAACATTTAGCTCGAAATTTTTTAAATTGGTAACGACATTCGTATTTCTGATAAAATAGGAGGAGGTGTAAAAATTTAAGAGATTTAAAACTATTTTTAGTGTTTTTAGAGAGCTTGAGACATAACTTTCCTTAAACTTTAATTCCAGCATAAAAAACGCTAAAAAAGAGTTTTTAGGATACTCCTACAGTTATCTTTTAAAAACCTTAAAAGATTTTAAAAGATTTGGCTACATTTCATAAACGATGCTACAATTTTTGGCTATAAAACCAGAAGGCTGTCATCGTTGTATAAACAATACCTGGCGCAGTGGCAGAACTTTTGTTGCATACTGAAGGTCCCGAGATCAAGTCCCGACTGAGACACGCTATATTGTGATAATATTGTTTTGGTATTGTATGTATAGTATTTGGTTGCGTACTTAGCTCTGAGTAATATCGGCCTTACGAATGCAAAATAAATAAAAGTTTTGTAACTTTTAAAAAATTTTTAAAAACTTTATAGTTAATTTTTGTTTTAAAATGAAAAAAAGAAAGAATTAGATTGGTGTTTTAGGCGATTGCCATGCTGAAAGCTGCCGGAGCTAAAAACGGTAAAGGAGAGGAAATCGGTGAACTGGAAGATTTGGATACGCCCACCGAAAAATATCTTGGTTGGAAATTACATAAATTTTAATTTTTTTTTTCAATATATTAGTTTTAACAACCCCGAAATTTTTAGGGCAAAAAGGTGATTTGTTAGTTGAGTAGTTGACGAATAAAATACTAGTTTACTTTTTACAATTGCAGACCTGTGCACTGCCCCCGGGGGGTTTATTGAGGGAAGGGGGCAATTCCAAAAAAGGGGATACGTGGGGTAAACAGAGGAGAAAGAAAAAATAAAAAAAAGAAAAAAAGAATGAAAAAAAACAAAAAAGGTAAAATTTAAATAAAAAATAGGTCTAAAATGGCTTAAAAAGCATTGAAATATGCTAAAAACTGCAAAAATGACGATGATGGCGTCATAATAAGTCAAAAATGGCGCCATAATTTTTGGGTACTTTTTCTTTTTTTTTTGGGGGGGGGAGGGCACATCCTATATTCACTAATATTCCGAAGGGGCATTTCCAGACTGTGCTCAGATCTGCTATTCGTAAGTTAAGGCTGGTTTTATAAGCAAAATTAGAAATTTGTTTTGGAGAATTTGTTTTCAATTTATTTAAAGAATTTTTTTCTAAATTCTTTTTTTTTAATTTTTTTAAATTAATTTATTTTTTAATCGTCCATGTATTGAGTTTCATATGGCCCCCTCAAAACCGCAATGACTTGGTAAAATCGTGAATGGTAAACACTTCCATTTATAATTGCGAATTTTTTATGGTTGTGTTAAAGAGCAACAAACATAAAACACTGCCAGGCTCCTTCAGGGACGTAGCCAGGGGAGGCGGGGGCGGCCGCTTTCCCCGAAACGGTCGAACAGGAGGAAAAATAAGTATAGTGGTTGGGCGGGGGGGCGGCCGCCCCCCCCCCCAAATGGTCGCCAGATAGTAAAATTTGGGGTTTTCAGAGGCTAAAAATTCAAAATTTTCACCTTCCAAAAAATCCTCCCCCCCCTCAATTGAAATCCTGGCTACGGCCCTAAAAATTAGTACAATAATTTTTATAAGTAATAAGTACTACACAGAAAGCAAAACAAACAATCATATTGGTTGATTTATGTACCTCCCCCCTCCTAAATTTTCCTGCCGCCTATAGCATTGGCTCGGATTTTTTTCATATAGGTAGGTACCCTAGAAAACATGGAGCCGAGATGCTGCTCATGTGCTTTGGTTTACAATGTGGGTTTAGCCAAGGGGTCTGAAACTAACGTCTCTAAATTCCTTTTTTGTAAAATCCAGGCTCTGCCAATGTGTGCTTATGTAATTTTTAACTTAGAAAACATGTTTTTACCGCTAAAAACATTAGATAATAGGTTATTAGGCCAAAAACAGTGTATTATACAACTTTATCTACGTTTATCCCTGCTTTTTTAACGTTTTCAAAAATTAAGGGGGCTCCGCCCCCCCCCCCCTGAAATTTTTCCACAATCCGCCCCCCCCCCCCCAAAATGAAACTCTGGCTACGTCCCTGGGCTCCTTTGTGAAAAGTTTTTGTGAATAGACTTGGTGGAAATCCCAGTGGGGAAAGCGGCCACAAAGATTTGGAAATATCCTTAACAGCAACCCTATTTTTAGATTTAAATTCAAACGCTATTTAATTTCTAAAAATTTAAACACAACTAAAAATGCTCACTTTTGCTGAAAAAATAAACCGCTGAGGCAAACGGACAAATAACTTTATTATTACTTCTTGTGCTTCATGTTTTTTTAATTAAATGACTCAGTCGTTGTTATCAAGATAAAAACGGGTAGAATGTTTCCATTATTGATTTTTTCATAGAACTAAACAAAAACAACAGCATTCCTCGCTTCTAGAAAGGACAATTATTATAAAAACAATTATAAATTATTACCAAAAACAATTATAAACTTAACATGACTAAGACTCATAGTATTTTGCAACAGAATAAAAGAAATAATTTATAATAATGCTTAAATAATGACTTTTTTGTGTTGCTTTCATAACGAAAGCTGTGATAAAATTGAGTCTTTCGTTAATTATTCAGTAATTTCATTCCGTAGTGAAAATAGATTCAATATTATTGTTTGCAGGAAAATTGGTGAAAGAAAAATATAAAACGGACTTCTATATACTGGACAAGTACCCCATGGCAGTCAGGCCTTTTTACACCATGCCCGATCCAAACAACCCTGATTATTCTAACTCTTATGATATGTTTATGAGAGGTGAGTCCTTAGAAGTATCACTAAAAATATTAGTACCGTCAGGCTTGTTCACTGCCCTCCCCCCCCCCACCCGGGCTGTTTTATTAGGAGAGAGCATAATACGAAGGGGTGCAAGCAGGGAAAAAAACGGAGGGAGCACGATGGGGGCAACTTTTTTGAAACGGGGGGAAGCAGGGGAGAAAGAAAAAAGGGAGAAAAAAAGAAGGGAAAAGGGAACAAAGGGTAAACAAAGCGAAAATAAGGTAAAAATACCTCTAAAATGGCTTAAAATACATTGAAATAAGCTAAAAACTGCAAAAATTCGCGATGATGGCGTCATCATAGGTAAAAAATGCCGTCATAATTTTAGGGTACTTTTTCATTTTTTGGCGGGGGAGGTGGCCTTTTCAGATCATGCACAGGTCTGATGGCGTAATAATAGGTCAAAAATTGCAAAAATTGCGCCATAATTTTTGGGTACTTTTTTAGTTTTGGAAGGGGGGGGGCACAGCCACTAATATTTTGGAAAGGGGCATTTCCAGGCCGTGCAGAGGTCTTTACCGCTGTTATTGAAAAGCGTTTTCGTTATTAAAAAGACGTTCTGTAAAATCGCTATTAAACTTTATCATGCATGATAAGCCACCGAATAAAACGTCTGATTTTCCTTACTTCTTATTTGGCAGTTTTGATTGCCATAATTATAATACTTCTATTTTTTCTAATGCATAAATTTTGACAATAGTAGAAATATAAATCAATGGACGAGAAGGGCAGGAGAGTTGATTACAAAGGTGAACTAGCGGGTGTGATTTGTGGGTTATTATACCCACAGGTGAGCAGGCGGGTTAGAGGGTTATACCTTTAAAATCCTGCAAACGCCGACACCCCCTCTCCCCCCATAGTTTAGTGTTATCCCAGACAGACACCCCCTCCTAAAATTTTGGAGATCCGCCCCAGTACTAAAATCCAAGTCAGTTGGGGGATGGGGAGAGTAATCTCCCCTCAAATTCTGGGAAAACCAAAAAATTTTGTAAGGGTTTGTTAAGGGTAATTTTGGTTTTTTAAAAAATTAGAAAAAACACATAGTTTTTCATAAACACTTTGCAATGTATTGAAGTTATCTAAAATACATAAAATAGGAGTGGCTTAAAATCATCAAACCTTTTATTTACAACAAAGGAAAATATAATTCAAAACATTAAGGCAGTAAGTTTAAGTAACTTTTGGTACAAGTCCCATACGTGTACCAATAATCGAGTTCGAGTTGACTGATCGAAAAGTAAAATACGCATGTGAAACATTTTTATACCCCAAATCGGACTCGTATACCTCAATTTTGAGGTTATTTTTTCGATTTAAGTCTTCTGTAAAAGGTTATGAGCCCATTTAAGCCCAAAAAGTGTCTGTTATTGGTATGTACCATTTCATAAATTGTAAAAAGCTCAATCAATCTGTAAGTATTTACTATGACAGAAAGAGCCACAACTCTCTGACTTCGCAAACGACTAAATCAGCTCAGCTTGCTGACAGAATGAACCATAGGTGAGCACGGTCGGGGAAGCTAGGGGGGGTGGTTACCCGGGGTAACTCGAATTTTGAATTCTAGGAGAGGGGTCCCAGGGGGGTCCGGACCCCCCCTAGCTTTTTAGGGGGGTCGACCCAGGGTGCGAAATTTTGAAATCTAGAGGGGGGTCAGGTGGGGTCCGGTGTCCAAAGCAAAACAGTTTTAAACCATAATAACTTTAATAATTGTTCTTTTTATAGGATAATACTACATTTTATTGAATAAAAAGCCATATTCATGTATAAAAAGGGTGTTAAAGCATGAATATGTGATGAAAATTCACGTTTTTGGAAGAAAATTTAGTATAAAAAAGGTACCTAAAATTTTCCCCAGGGGAGAGGAGGGGGGGTCAGATTTCAAAATCTAGAGGGTGGTCAGGGGTAAAAAGTTCCGAAATTTTGGGGGAGGGGGGGCGCCCTAGATTTTCGTCTAGGGGGGGCCCCAAAATTTCGTGGCTCGCGGGGGGGGGTGGACCCCACCCTGCCCCTCCCTTTCTCACCTATGGAATGAACCACAATGATAGGCATGTTTTTTAACCAAGGCAAGCATTTTAGACATAGGTGTTTTTGGTCGGGTCCGCTAGGGGGGGTCCACCCCCGGGTGGAAGGCCAAAATTTTTTAGGGGGGGTCCAGGGGGTCTCGAACCGCCCTGGCTTTTTAGGGGGGGTCGACCCGGATGCGAGATTTCAAATTTAAGGGGGATGGGTCAGGGGGGTCCAATTTTTTAGCAAAATTTTTTTAACTCAATAATTTAAGTGTTTTTAGGTCTAATATTGAATTTTATGTATTAAAACAGCCTATTTAAGCCTAAAAAGTGTATTTAAACACTGTTTTTAACTAAAAACCCGTGTTTTTGACAGTAAATAAAAAATATACTTCCAAATTGGTTGGGAGGGGTGAGGGGGGTCAGTCCCGCTAGAGGGGAGGGTCAGGCCGGACCGCTCTCGAGCTTTGGGGGGGAGGGGGAACCCCCTGAATTTTTTCTAGGGGGGGTCCAAAATTTTGGCTCTAGGGGGGGTGCACCCCTCTGTCCCCCCCCCAAAACACCTATGATTTTAGAAGTACAAAATATGTCAAAAGATACAGTGTTTAAGGTCCTATTATTGGTATTAATTACAGTAAGTTTGATTAAACACCTGATTTCAGAGGACTCTTTGAAAATAGCCATAACTCAAAAGTTGGGTTTTTGCATGTGGCTCATTACGTCACAGTAACGACGTTATGCTGTTAAGCAAAAATTTTTATTTAGCTTTTAAATAACTTAAAAATACTTTTTTTTGGATTGCCCAAAGTCTGGTCGCTCTGAATATAGATTAAATTTTTTCTAGTGTCCACCATTTTTATATGACAACCAGTTAAAAATGAGCTAAATTTCAATTTTGAAAACAATGAAAATTCATAAAAAACATAAATCAAATAAAAATATGTCAAAATACAACTTAGTTTGATTTTTAGGTTTTTTTATGCTTAAGATAACTAATATTAGGAGGAAAAAAGCTTAAATTAGCCTTTAAAGCCCAATAAAAATTGTCTATGTTTTTAGTGGTCCGTGTGACCAACAATTTTTTATTTTTTTAGATTCTTCAGACTCTTAGCAATGTAAAAATATAATTTTTAATCTATTTTGTTGCTTAACAAAATTTTTTTCTTAACAAATTAAATTGTACATACCAAAAACAGGCAATTTTTGGGCTTAAATGGGCTCATAACTTTTTACAAAAGACTTAAATCGAAAAAAATAACCTCAAAATTGAAATCCACGAGTCCGATTTGGGGTATAGAATGTTTCAGATACGTATTTTACTTTTCGATCAGTCAAATCTATAATTGGTACACGTATGGGACTTGTACCATAACTTTTATTTTTATTTTGTTTAAAAATATTTGCATAAGATCGGCGGTATCAAAGAACAGGAAGTAAAGATTCTTTTTTAAGTAAAATGTAAAATGGTATTAATGCCTTAAAACTCTTTAATTATAACTTTTATTGTTGTATTTATAAAAAAAAATAGAAAATAAATCGGGAATCTGCACTTACATTTAGGTTTCCCGGTGCCTTTTTAGAGCGTAAAATTAAAAAAATTTACCACCCCGGGGGCATTCTGCCCCCCGGACCCCACTGACAAGAAGATCTGCCCCCACCCCATATAGGGCCAGGGGGGGGGGGCAAACCCCAAATTAGGGGGGGGAAATCCGAGAACGCAATACCCATATCTCCGACCCATACATGGCAGTGGCCGGAGGGGGGGGGGGGGGGAAACCCCAACTAGGGGGGGGGTTAAAATCCGAGAACGCAATACCCTTCTTTTTTTCTGAGTCTTTTTACCCTATAGTTTCGTTGGGGGAACCCTATAGCTCAAAAAGCCCGCGCAAACGCCCACAGGGGAAATTTCCCCCAAGGCCCTCCCCCCCCCCGGGGGGCCCCCCCCAGGGGGGGGGACCCCCCCCCCCACCCCCCCCCCCGCCCCCCCCCCTGGGAGGCTTTCACCCCCCACACTCCATTTCCGGGATGGGGGAGGGGCTTCCGCCCCTCAGACTCTTCTTGTGTGCACATCTAAACAATTTTTTAAAAAATCCCCCCTCAATCCAAATCCTGGCTACGGCCATGCTAAAATCAGTTATTTTGGAATTACTTTTCGAAAAATTTTTACCTTCTGACGGCAACCGAAAATTTCCAGTACAAAATTAAACCCTCAAACAATCTGACAGGCGGCGCACTTATGGTGATTGTATTGTTTTGTTTTGTCTCCCCCTACCAGAAAATTGAAATTGCCCCCCCCCCTCCCCTAAAATATTCTCTGGAACTTCCGTTTTCCTTAAATTTGACGGAAGGGAAGGGCGGGGGTGAGTGGAGGTCCCAGTGCTAAAAATCAAGTTTCTAATTTTTTTAACAAAATTTTTTATAAGCCCGCGTGGATGTTTTTGTTTTGGAAGGAAAAGTATATAAACATAGGTACTTACATGGCCGTAGCCAGGGAGTTTAGAGGGTCTAAACCCCCCCCCCTTTCTTTTGGTTTGGCATCGGCAAAATAAAAATATGGGGTTAAACCTCCCCTTTTGAGTCTGCAGGAGTAAAAAATTGGGGGTCTGAAAAGGCCATTTTCAAAAATATTTTCCCGCGCTTCGTTTCGCTCAGTGCTCGATTGTTTTTTTTAATATTATATATATCATTTACATCTGGAAAAGCGTAAAATGTTCAGATTTTAATTTTTTTTTGAGATTTGCTTAATTTGCAAATTTTTATGACAAATAGTAAAGTTATTTTATAGTACAATAATTTAA
Source organism: Microlaimidae sp. YZB2_3 (assembly GCA_030248175.1). Lineage (NCBI taxonomy): Eukaryota > Metazoa > Nematoda > Chromadorea > Desmodorida > Microlaimidae > Microlaimidae sp. YZB2_3. The sequence continues at coordinate 18,335 of JASAMX010006408.1, forward strand.
ACATTTTTAATGTTTTAATTGTTCTCCCCTTCTAAATTAGTCCTACTTTGTTATTCTTTTGTAATATTGGTACGGCCACGCTCATAGATGAACACGGTCAAAAAGCTAGGGGGGGTGTTTACCCCGGGTAAATGAGTTTTCAAAATCTAGGAGGGGGGTCCTAGGGGGGTCGAACCCCCCCTAGCTTTTTAGGGGGGTCGACCCGGGGTGCGAAATTTTGATATCTAGAAGGGGGTCAGGTGGGGTCCGGTGTCCAAAGCAAAACAGTTTTAAACCATAATAACTTTAATAATAGTTCTTTTTATAGGATAATACTACATTTTATTGAATAAAAAGCGATATTTAGGTATAAAAATGGTGTAAAAACATGAATTTGTGTTAAAAATTCACGTTTTTGGGGTAAAATTTAGTATAAAAAAAGTACTTAAAACTTTCTCGAAAAGGGAGGGGGGGTGGTCAGATTTCAAAATCTAGAGGGGGATCAGGGGTAAAAAATTCGAAAATTTGGGAGAGGGGGCCCTCTGGATTTTTTTCTAGGGGGCCCCCCAAAATTTCGAGGCTAGAGAGGGGTGGACCCCACCCTACCCCCCCCCCTTGTTCATCTATGAGGGGGGCCCGAGATTTTCGTCTAGGGGGGGAGGTCCCAAAATTTCGAGGCTAGGGGGGTGGACCATAGGTGGGCAGCCTCTCGGATTTTTTTTGGGGGGAGTCAAATTTTAGAGGGGCGGTGTCCGGCAAGACCCAAATTTTGAGGGGCGGTGTACCCAATATTTCCGCGCTGCCTTAAAATGGGCTTAAAACGCGTAAAAAAACGTAAAACAAGCTTATAAATGCTTTAAAACTGTGTAAAATTGAAATAAAGCCTTATTACTACAACTTACAAATTTTATTTTTTAATTCTTTTATTAATAATGTGTTTATATATTCTTATAATTAGATTAGAAATCATAGTTTTTTTAATAATTACGTAATAATAGAATAATAATATTATTGTCACGCTCAACCCCTTTTAGGTTGTTTGTAAGATTAAGAATTTAAAAGTTAGAAGTAGCTTTAAAATTTTTTGCATTTTTTGGACTTTAGTTTTAGGAAAATAATGAAGTGCTTAGCTTAAATAAGGTAATAAACTCTTCGCGCGAAGCGCGAAAATTTTTTTTAACCGTTTTATAACGTTCAAGATTTGGACACCCTCTCTCTTTCAAAAATTTTGTTCAGAATTGGACACCCTCTCTCTTTCAAAAATTTTGTTCAGAATTGGACACCCTCTCTCTTTCAAAAATTTTGTTCAGAATTGGACACCCTCTCTCTTTCAAAAATTTTGTTCAGAATTGGACACCCTCTCTCTTTCAAAAATTTTGTTCAGAATTGGAGACACCCTCTCTCTTTCAAAAATTTTGTTCGAGAATTGGACACCTCTCTCTCTTTCAAAAATTTTGTTCAGAATTGGACACCCTCTCTCTTTCAAAAATTTTGTTCGATTGGACCCCCCTCTCTCTTTCAAAAATTTTGTTCAGAATTGGACACCCTCTCTCTTTCAAAAATTTTGTTCAGAATTGGACCCCCCTCTCTTTCCCAAATACTGGCTACGTCCATGATTATTTAAATAAATATATTGGAAGCAGTCAAAATTTTAAAACGTAATCATTAAAAGTCACTTTTTAGCGTTTTTTACCAAAAAATTCAAAATATTAGGGGATGTGTTTGCGGGAAGTATCTGTAAAATTTGGCATGACAATTTACAAATAATCGTTAAAAAATATTTAAAAATAGGTTTTAAAGTAAAAATAATTCAGTTGTTTACTATATTTATTTTCTATTAAGATTAATATTTTATTGATTTGAGGAGAGGAGATATTGTCCGGAGCTCAGCGGATACACGATCCAAAACTTTTGGAGGAGCGGGCCAGACATCACGCCATCGACATCAGCAAAATACAGGCTTATATAGACGCCTTCCGCTACGGATGCCCGCCGCACGCCGGAGGGGGAATAGGTAAAAATGATTTTAGTATTTAGTTTTTTGATCTTGACATTTGTGTGTCGAAGAAAGGATAGATAACAAAATGTTTTTTGTCGATAGTTTAAATCGCTCATAATAAAAAAATGCGAAATAAGAGGTAGGGTCGGGTCCAGCTTCACGAACTCCCCAGACCAGAAATTTTGGCCCCTTTCTTGATATAAGTCTAGCAAGCTCCCTCCCCCCCCCCCAAAGTTGCCAATGCCACATTTTTATTCTTGGGCCCCACCCTGTAAAATCTAAATTTTTTTAAAATTTTCTGTGAAAAACGAGAGTTTTTAACACGGATTCGTAATTTTACACTCGTTTTATTATACCTGAATAGCCCATTTTAGTCAATAAACAGTAATATTATCCTATATACAAAAAGTATTGTGATGGTCTTTAAGTATTTTGCTTCTGACTTTGCAACGTTCTCCCCTCCTGACCCCCGCAAGATTTCAAAATTTTCAACCCAAGGTCGATCTTTGTAAAATATAAAAAGGCATTTAGATTCAAAATAATATTTATTGTTTAGGTATGGAGCGCGTGACTATGCTTTATCTCGGCTTGAAAAACGTCCGTCTAGCCTCTCTATTCCCACGTGATCCGAAAAGATTAACACCTTAATTTTTGAAAATTAGAAAATGGATTTAAAATTAATGAAATATAACAAGAAGTTAATTTATATTTGATTAAAAATCTTAGCAACAATTTATGTGAAATCGTCTGATATATTGTCAGCGTGACGCAAAATTGCCAGCGACATTTGTTATAAAAGAACATTATTTTTGCTAGACTATTTTGGTTGTTTATTCGTTGGTAGATCTTTTTGTTGGGTCCGCCTGGGGGGGGGTGAAAGCAAAGATCTATGCGTTAATTCACAATGAGAAACTTAGTCATAAAATATTTGGAGAGACAACTGTTTTCATCTTAATTTAACTAACACTAAAATACCAGTCAGAGTCCTGTTGAGTATTGTAACTATTGTTATTAGGTGAAAACGATTATATCCTTTTTTTGTTTTTCTTTAAAATCTAGCAGTTTTATATCGAGAAAACATGTTGCAGTTTACCCTAGTCTCTCCGATACCACAGTCTAAGTTTAGGTTTTATTCATATTGACAAATATAAGCGTAAAAATAGAAGAAAATATTATCCATACATTGTGCGGACACATTTTGTGTCCCAAACTTGCCCTAGAAGGTGCTTTTGAGTGCTCTAATCAGTGCTCCTTTTTGGCGTGTGCGTTTTAATTGGAGGGCCCTCAATAATAGTCTTCTATTTAATATATTTATCATACGCTCACGGACCAATTGGGAAATTTAGACACAACCTTTTTAGGGCGATAAGGTCCTAATTAGAGCATATCCCATTTGAGGCTCTGAATTTTGTATTTGAACAATATTTTTGCAAAGTTTCTGTTATTTTTACGTGAAGTTTTTTGTTATTGCTACTGTTTTAAAGCCTCCTGGAGTCAAAGAAAATTTGTTTAAATTTAATGATATAAATCCTGCTAATAATATATTTAAGACTATTGAGTGATGTTCCTATCCTATAGCATTATGTTCCGGAGCTCTGGTTATTTAAAAACGGAGTTGCAGACCTCGGCCCTTATAGGCGATAGGCGATTTTAGCTTATTTAATCTTTAAAAACATTTTAAGTTACTCTTATCTTCATTTTTATTGTTTTTAATAACTTTTGAAAATAAAATTTTGCTAAAACTTTAGCAAAACATTTTATAGTATCAAAATCATATTATTCATGAATTGATTACAAAGATAAGGCAAAGCACCGGAGTTCTGGTAGTTGTTTTGGAGCTCATAAAAGCGGAGTTCCGGAGCTCAGTGCTGTGGAAAACGTCACTAATTAAGACAAAATAAATAAATTTCTAAGTTACGACTCTTATGCTATTGTTCGTATAATATAATACTGCTCTTTGTAACCTTAACCATCCAAACTTCCTTAATTTTTTCTTTCCCACCTATGGTGCGGGTTGTTTCTATGTCGTTTTGTTTTGATTGCGGCCAAATTATTTTATCCTAATCTTTTTTTTATCCTGTCCTGAGCAAGAATATAACACAAGAGAATGTTCGATTGTGCACTAATTTTAGGCCAAAATGTTTCTAAAAAAAAGTAGTACATACGCAACTGTGTACGACTTTTACTTTTTTTCGCGAAAATCCGCCATTTTTGCTAGTTTTTCTACGCAGCGATTTTTCACGCAGTGTTATTTTTCTCGTAAAAAGAGAACGACTTTCTTTGCACTCAATTCTTTTTTTTTTCGCACTGCGATTATTTTGAACAGGAAACAAACACACTGCAAGTGTGTGACTTTTCTAACATCAAAAATTTAGTGTTACAGTCGAAATCGAATATTCGTCTGTGTTGTATATTCGTGCCCTGGGTGAAAATTTCCGGCTTGTGTAGTGATTTCGGATTTTAGTTGAAATAATGTTATTTATAGTGTTGTTGTTATTGTTTTGCTGAAATATAATTTTATAATTGTTACGTTTGGAAATAAAATTTTTACAGTGATTTTATTTAATTAGTTTATAAAAGAGTGCTTGAATCTCTTATTTTAGAATAATATTTTACCGTCTTTTTTTTTACAGTTTTTTTTTTTTTTGACTTACGTTAGCATTAATGTTTTAAAAGTTTATTTGGACCGCTCCGCTACGATAATTTAAAAAAACGAGTCTAGTGTCGAATACACTTGCATATAAACATTTTTAACGAAAAAATGTCACACTGTTCCACATGGTCAGGAAGTTGCAAAAAAGTAACTGATAAGAAACGCTAAAAAAAATTGTCAACACTGCTCCTCGTGGTCAGGAAGTACATGTATCAACAATGTATTATGATAAGAAAAAGCAAATAATATGCAGCTATAAAACTGATCTTTAAACGGTCTAATAATAAATACTTGTATTGCAGACCTGTGCACGGTCTGAAAATGCCCCCCCCCCCTTTTATTGGAGGATTTGCCCCCCCCCCCCCCCCGTTTTATTGCCCCCCCCCCAAAAAATGAACAAGTACCCTAAAAATATGACCCCATTTTGGACAGATGATGACGCCATCTTCGCGAATTTTTTGCAGTTTTTAGCCTATTTAAATGTATTTTAAGCCAATATAGTACTATTTTGACCTTATGTCCGCTTTTTTTGTCCCTTTTTTCCCCTTTTTCCTTCTTTTTCTTTTTCTCCTTTTTTCTCTTTTTCTTTCCCCCTGCTTGCCCCCCCCCGTTTTATTGCCCCCCGTTTCAAAAAATGTTGCCCCCCCCGTCCCCCCCCCCCCCCCATTTTGGAATTGCCCCCCCCCCCCGTTTTAACCCCGGGGGGGGGGGCCGTGCACAGGTCTGTTTGTTGTTATGGAATAAGTTGCCAATTACCCAGTGGAAAATCAATTGTGTTTAGGCTTAAAATTTTGAGCGAATCTGGTTTTTGACATTTTGGCTGTTTAATATAAATGGCTTTTTCAAACAAGAGGACTCTATTGTCACCCAAAAGGTTTTTAATAGGGTCTCGTAAACCAATTGTTAATTTAGACGTCCAGTTTTTTTAAAGTAATATTGTATTTCATTAACTAAACTGTGTTAGTGTTTAAAACTTAATTTTTACTGCAAAAATAGTGTTACGGCCATCAATTGGCAAGTTTGGGAGGAGATCACTCATTATTACATAATTTGTAAAGTTAATATTTATTACTTTTAGCAATTATTAGTCAAAATTATAACTATTTCAATCTAAACCACAGGT
>JASAMX010006409.1:0-17990 GCA_030248175.1 Microlaimidae sp. YZB2_3
TAATAGTTTTCCTGATTCCTGATTCCTGATTATCATTTACTCTACGCCATTCCCCATTGGCATTACATAAAAATTTCTTTATAATTGGTTTCCATTTTTCTTCTCGGACGGAGAAGCTAGCATTATTTTCCCTTTTTTCACGTAAGTTTTTTGTCATCTGGAATGTTTTTTCCTGAGCTGGTTAAATTCAACCGTTTTCTTCCGCTCCTCAAAAGGCAGTGAAGGACACAAGCCAAGATTTCCAAGATCTCATTCCGGATCATTTTTCATAATATCCCAGCGTCGCAAGAAGCTTCTGGCGTGAAGGGAACCCTGCTCATCATGATTCAACATGGTAAGTTTCACCAAACGGTCGAAATGGGGGTTTTTTTGCGGACCGAGACGTCCGCTCCTGCCACAAATTTCCAGATGTCATTCAGACCGTAATCAGAAAAGAAATTTTGCAATTTTGCAAAAAGCTTGGAAGGTGTTTCTTTAGCATTCTCGCGAAAGTTTGTAAGGATAACTTGTGTTTTTCTTTCTCGTTCCGACAAAATATTCTTCAGCTGATTTACATGAAAAACAGGAGTTTCAACGTCTGAAAGGATAACTTGTGTTTTTCTTTCTCGTTCCGACAAAATATTCTTCAGTTGATTTACATGAAAAACAGGAGTTTCAAGTCTGTTAAAGGATAACTTGTGTTTTTCTTTTCTTTTTCCGACAAAATATTCTTCAGCTGATTTACATGAAAAACAGGAGTTTCAACGTCGAAACTTTTCTTCTTCTTTCGACAAAATATTCTTCAGTTGATTTACATGAAAAACAGGAGTTTCAACGTCTGAAAGTCCTTTTTTAGCTGCGTCGGCGTATGATCGGTTCAGCTAACTATTATTAGCAGAAACGGAATCAATCGAGTTGGTTAAACTTTCTAGTTGTTTTTTAAGCTCCAGAATTTCTTTATCAAGCTTAGCTTTAAGCTGACTAATCAAAAACCCGTTTTGTGAGATTTCGCCGGAAAGATCCTGAATACTTAACGGACCTTCAGAGCATACAGAATATTTCCTGGGAGAGTTTTTTGATTGAAAAGGAAGAGCACAATAAGTCTTTAGGCAGTAGAAGTGGAAAGAGTTTGTTGACATCTCAAAAAGCTGTTTCGTGGACGCACTCGGTTTAAAGTTACCCAAGCCCAGACATTAAAAGTGATGGATGTCACCACAGTTGTAGAATTTCACATGGGTTACGAAGAGTTCTCCAGAAGGCTTGTTGTACACGACACACAGGTCGCAATCCCCGGAATCATCCACAATTGTGGAAGAGGACCGGTCAGAGAAAGTCATGGCGCCATTAAAGAACGTCGCTGAAAAAAACCAGTTCAAAGAAAGGGCTCGGGGGGAGATTAAAAGTCTGCATAGGAAGGTGAGGTGAAAAATAAGTTCGTTTTCCTTTATAAAACTGAGTTATTTACGTTGCGGAGACATGGCTACGTCCATGGATTTGAATTAACAGCGCTTTGGTGCTTCAAGTCCCAGGTAAAAAAGAAGCACACAAGACACAAAAAAGCACTGAAAATTCAAAACATTTTGACCTCAGTTCCCTTGAAAGTAGAGATACTGTATCTCCTCAGAGTAATGCTGGTTTGAGAGTTTTGACCAAATTTGCCGAAGAACTTAATTAAAAAAAAACACGACCGTCAAGATTTTCAAGATTTTCATGCAAAAAGTGAATAACCTTTTTTTAAACATATTTTTGTTATCAAAAGAAACAAAATTACTTAGATAAAAATAAAATACTCTAGAGAAAAAAAAACACTATAGAATGCATTTTAAAGTAATAAAATAAAATAAAAACATGTTATAAGCATAATAATAGTCGTTAAAGAAAAGAAGAGAAAAAAAATAATTTGAGTCCTTTGAAAGCTAGAAGAAAAAAATATGTTTCCTTCCTTATTCAGAAAAATGGTCTTCCATTTTTATTCGTCCAGGTCTGAGCTTTTCTGAACGAAAACAACTCACTGAACTGTACGCAGAACGGGAACGGAAAGCTCACCAAACCGGTGTTCCTATCTCGTCATTTCTAATCGTCAGGCAAGGACCTACACCTTTCGGCTGGTACGTTTGAAAGAAAAATGACAGTTTACCAAAGACAAGGCCTCCAAAACTAGTCAAATATATAACTGATAAAAGCATAGTTGGTAAAAATGACTATAAGGTACTTAGATGCGACAGACTTAGCAGAGAGGGAGGTGTTTGCGTTTTGGTAAAAAATCATTTAAGAATTAACCATATAGAAAATCCAAACATAAAATATAAAAACTTTGAGTTTGTAAGTTTTGATTTGCTGGGCACGAAAACCAAACTAAGATTTTTGTGTTGCTATAGACCGTCAACAAAACTTCATTCGAAAGGGGAAGAAACTGAAATTAAAGAATTAGAAGCTTTTTCTGAGTTTATGTCAGGTTTTGTAAATGTGTATTTTCCAACTGTTTTTCTGAGGGATTTTAATTATCAATATGTAAATTGGGGTAATTTTGAAATTAAAACAAACGATATTTCACATAATATGTTTTATAATATTATTGTGAATAATGGTTTTCGCCAGTTTGTTAATTTTGCCACGCATAATGCAGGGAATATGCTCGATCTTGTTTTCTGTAATCAACACAATCTTATATTCGATGTTTTCGAAGTCAAACCTTTAGCCGACACCTGTGATCATGCGGCAATCGATTTTTCAGTGCGAATCAAAATTAGTAAAAAACAATACCATATTAAAAAAATTTTTGATTATGAAAAAGCCAATTTTTCTGATATTAAAATGCCGTTTCGCGATATTAACTATGAATGCATAAATAAATTTGTCCCACTTAAAAAAATAAAAGTGAGTCGAATAAGTTATCCGGCTGTTATTACCAGGCTTTTGAAAAAAAAGAAGCGTTTATACAAACAAACAAAAATTTCAGGCCAATATAAAAATTTGTGGAAAGCATTGTAATCGTGAACATAAAACCGAATTAAAAAAATTTAATCATGATTATGAAAGTAGAACTTTAAACAGTGGAAATATTGAAAGTTTCTACAACTTTTTAAATTCTAAACTGAATACAAAAGCACAAGAAATAGGTTTCATAAAAAAGCCTGATGGCAGTTTTGCTGAAAGCGATGCAGAAAATGTGAAGTTTTAAACTCCTTTTTTTGTTCCGTTTTTACCAAAGATGATAATAAGTTGCCAAATTTTACTCCAAAAACTGGAGACAAAATTAGTAGCGTAGCTTTTCCAGTAAAAATTGTGCTTAAAAAATTTAAAAAACTTCCAAATAAATTTTTTAAAACACCAGACAACTTATTATTATTATTATTATTATTATTAATGATCAGATAACAGAATTAATATCATACTAAGCATAGTTTATGCATAGTTTAATTCTTCTGTTTTCATCATTTCATTGTGTTTATTTTAACTTACCTGCCTTTTACCTCAAAAACGCAGCTGAACAAATTGCTATGCCTTTAGCACGAATTTTTGAACTCTCTTTAGAAAATGGTTTATTACCTCAAAATTTTAAAGACGCTTTGATAACGCCTATTTTTAAAAAAGGGATCGCTAGTTTGTGCAATAATTATGACACATACGAAACAGGTCTATTGGAACCACTTTTTGACCTAGATTTAAATCAGCAATAATAATATTACCAGCTGAAAAGTCCTTTGCACGGTCGTCGTTATCTTTTAATCCCCTTATGACAAGCGCTTTCGTATTTTCTTTGCATTGAGATGCTTCTTCCGCATTCTTTTCTTTTTTTTTTCAAAGTTTCTAAGGACAGTGTAGACATCTTTTTCTGTCAGAATCGGTGTTGAGTTGAAGCCTCGACGTCGATTTCGATTACGTTTCAGTAGCTGAAACTCCTCTTCACCCTGCTTCGCTTCTTCGTCGGGGGTTATAACGTCATTTAAATCTTTGTAACATTCCTCCATGTTAGGTGTTTCGATCAACAAAATGGTGTTTTTCAAGAGCCATATCTATTTTGTCGAATCGGGATGCTTCTAAAGCTTTTTGATCTTTAAAACTAATAAGCAAAGAGAAGCAATTATTGCAGGGAAGTTTCATTGTTAGTTTGTTAAATTCGGTGTTGTTCAATCCACTGCATCCCAGATGAAAAATGGCGTCACAAGATGGACAATCTATTGTGTTACTGCTTTTTCTAATACCGCCGTTGCACGTGGTACGCTTGGTATTTGACATTCTGGTGTGATTATTGGATGGCTAGAAAAGTCGGAAAAACGGCTGCCGGCGTTAAAGTTTGTAGATTTGTTCAAAAACTTGGTTAATAGGGTCATTTCCGATGACTGCGCCCTGCTGATTTAAATTTTAAAGTTTATTTTGGGTTGAATTTCGAAGATTTTGAAATTGAAAATTTAACACAAATTACCAGAAATATAATAAGAAAATTAGTGAGGGCTCACCGTTTCTTTTAATGTAAAATAAATACAGTTTTTTTTCTGGAAATAATTATTTTAACGTTGTACCAAAATAAACTTATTACACACGTGGCAAGCGTGTTTTCATACGTATCCGTGACAAAAATCGGTACGGTACCGCCACGGTACCGTCTTAACCATTTCAATTTGCTCGCTCACTGGGCACTACTAGCGGAAAAAATTAGGTATGACGGAAGTATGACATAGGTCGCACGAACGTTTCACGGTTGTAACTGAGAAAAAAGTAATTATAGGAACGGGTTAAGCGCTGCTGGTTGAATTTTTATATGAAATTATATTAATTATTTTTAATTGTGCTTATTTTTAAGAAATAACCGCAATTCATTATTGTTTATTGCATTATTTTTAAAATTATTGTAAATGAAAAAATAAAAAAATAAAATGAACATAATTACAAAAATAAATTGCAAACCGGCTTATCTTTTTAAGTAAAAGCAAAAAAATTAAAGGGACATTATTTTAAATTCATATTGTTTACGGATTTTATGCAAAAAAACCTTGGTTTGTTAGATTTGTCGCTTCAAAAGAGCGTTTGGGTTTAGTTTTGAAATAAAAAAAGACCAAACAGAATTTTTTTGTAAAAAAAATTAAATAATTTTTATGTTTATTAAATAAAAAAATAAAAAAAGGTATTAATCAGGGCTCGAACTCGATAAAATGCATGCAGACTCAACTCACTAGTATTCGCACAACGCCTGCTACTCACTTGGTTATGTAAAACTTGCTTTGCTGTATTTTTAGCATAAAACTCGAGGGTTTTTATGTACGCAACACACAATATCTGAACAAATACTGCACCAATCTTAACAATCAAGATATCAAATTAAAGTACAAAGTAGCCGCTTTCTTTGAGAGGATAATTTGTAACTTAAATTTTTATACCCATCCAGCAAACCTTTCGAATACAGAATTATCAAAAAAACGCCATTTTTGGGGGGTCATACTGTATCAAACATCTTACTGGTTTTAAAAACCAGTAATAGTTGTTACTTATTAAAACAATGCATACTTACTGGTTTTCAATTCAATAAATACTTGTTTCAATGAAAACCAGTATTACGCGACTGCAACTTGAGAAACCAGTGACTGATTTACTACATTGTTTCAAAATAATGCATTTTTACATTATACTTAATTCAATATATACTGCAAAACAAGTATGCTTGATCTGTTCAATAAAATTTGAAAACATTGTAACATTATACAACATTGTTGATTCGTAGAGAGTTGAGTTTTTTTGTTTTACAAAACTGCAAAACTAATTCGTGGAGATTTTTGTTAAAATTGAATATTGAACGAAACTGAAAACTAATGGAAAAATATTATGTTTGTAATGGCTTTAACTCTTTAGTTCGAAGCTATTTTCATTTTGGTTCAACTGGAGAGTTAGTGTTTTTGCAACATTTATCTCACACATAAAGAGAATTTTCCGGATGGTTTCAAATTCTACAAACGATTCAAAAACGTAAAAAAAGAAATTGCATGGACGTAAGAATTTTTTATTAGTATTTTAAATCACTTTTTTTATTTTAGGATTATAAAAACCTACCTTAATTTTGAATCAAACTGTTAAAACTAAGACTTTGTTGAAATTTATTTATTATCGAGATTTTCGAAAACAGCTTAATACTTAGTATTTTTATAAAAATACAGCTTGTTGTATGTGTAGATATACAGTTTTTATATGCAAAGGAGTCATTTTTTATAATTTATTAAGTTTAAATAAAAAACAACTAATAAATAATGAACTGTAGTAATTTATTGAAAATTATACTTTGATTGATATATTTTTATTAGGCATTTTATTAAAACGTCCGTATTTCTCATTAAAAAAAGCCCCATAATACCATAAATAGTTATTTATTATGCTGTAATAGAAAAATAATAACCTAAGATATATTGTAAGTTCAATTTTAATGCAAAACAAGGATTTTTTGAATATTTTAGTTTGCAATAAACATACTAATTTAAGTAAAAATATGAGCGACTGTTTTTCCAGTATTTAATTACTTATTTTCAATCGCTCTCTTTGAGTTACTGGTTACCGATAAAACCAGTAATTTTTTTACTGTTTACCGGTAAAGCCAGTATTTTTTTACTGTTATGCCAGTAAAAATTCGTATTGTGTGAAGATGTACGATATATTTACTGATATAGCATGCAATTTGAGTAGTAAAAGCCAGTAAGATGTTCTAGAGAGTATCTCCTGAACCACTGGAGATATTTTGATAAAAAAATTTTGAGGGCTATTGGGGGCAGGGGTAAGGTTTTCCCGATAAATTATCAAAATCGAAGGCAAAAAGTTTGACTGTGCACCGCACTTTTAAAGGTATCAAATACTCTGTTTTTTTAAACCCAAAGTGTAACATGTTTAAATGATAAAGTGTGGAATATTTTTAATAATTTAAATTGCCTTATTAACAGCAGTAATAAATAGCTTTTTTCATATTGCTAATTTCAACATACCAAAGGTGGATAATCTAATAAAGGTATGTCACATCGGTCTGTAGCAGCGTGCATCATAAAATCCAATTCAAGCCGCATGTCCGGCCTAGGGTCGCATGTCCAACCTAGGGCCGCATGTCCGGCCTAGGGCCGCATGTCCAGCCCAGAGTCGCATGTCCGGCCCAGGGCCGCATGTCCGGCCTAGGGACGCATGTCCGGTATAGGGACGCATGTCCGGCCTAGGGACGCATGTCCGGCCTAGGGCCGCATGTCCGGCCTTGGCCCGCATGTCCAGGCACAAGAGAGCAAATTTTGCTGCATTGCATTCTTGTTATTTTTACCATAGTGGTGTGGCAAAATTTGCTCCCTTGTGCCCGGACATGCGGACCTAGGCCGGACATGCGGCCTACGCTGACATGCGGCCTTAGGCTGGACAGGCGGCCCTGGGACCGGACATACGGCCCTAGTCCGGACATGCGGCCTTAGGCAGGACATGCGTCTCGAATTGGATTTTATGATGTACGCTGCTACAGACCGCTGTGACATACTTTTATTAGATTATCCATTTTTGGACATACCGTTTCTTAAAATCCTAAATTACCATTGTTAAACAAACCTGAAATTTTCTTAAAAACTAACCTTCAGAATTAGTTTTGTTAGTACAACTATCTCGCGCAGAATTCCAAGCCATAATTTCATTATCATGGTTGTAGACCTTGTAACATTTATTGGTGCTCTTGAGGTAAAAGCCGCCAATACTTTCACAAGACATGCCATCTAAAATACAAAAACACAAAAAAGTAGAAAATTTAAGAGCAAAAAAGTAGAAGTAGAAAATTTAATTTAATTTTTAATTGCAAACCTTCTTGATTTAAGCAAAATTCTGTGTAAAAATTTTTTTGCCTTTTTTTTACCCCTCTGCTTTAGGAAAAGTTAGGTTTATCTGTTTTTATAACCAGCTAAAATAAAAAATGAAGTCGAAAAAATGCAAAATTTAAAAAAAACTATTACCCTATTAACAAAATTTCTGAGGTTCTTCTTTCTACAATTTTAGCTGGGGATATTAACATGCTCCATATAAATTGGGAAAGAACGTCCCTTCCATGTAATTGCATGTTGCATAATAATTTCTTAAACAGTGTGGTTGAATGTAACTGTTGTAATGAATGTTGAATTGAACTTGCAAGTTTACCATCACATATAAGTGTAAGCACAATAAATCTATTTTTACTGTGTCTTGTGACCACTTAAACATAAAATTTCATCTAATTGCCCTTTTTAAAAGCTTATAGAAAAATTTAAAAAAAAGATTATGACTTTAAGAAAGCAAATATTTTTTTAAATAAAAAAATTTCTTGGTGGAAATTTGAGGTTATGTCAAATAATCATTTTGTAGAAACTTTATATGTAGTTTTTTGCACCAAAATAAAAACTTGTGTAAAGAACTTTGTTTCACTCAAACAAAAAAAAAATCAAAATATATTGAATATCCGAAAATTACATACCGACTTGCCAAAAGCGAAAAAAGCTGTATAAAATAAGCAAAGCGTCTGATTTGCCCAAAAAAATTGTAAAAAACGTGCAATAAAAATTACAAAAATAAACTTAAAAAACTTTATTAAGCTCGTAAATAAATTTTTTTAACTAATGGGAACATAAATAGTTTTTATAAGCTTGCAAATAAAAAATTTGTGTAATGGATTAATAATTACAGATAAAATAGAAATGTGTGAAGTTTTTAACAATTACTTTATTTCCACATATACTAGATGGTTGGTTACCTCCCTAATTTTGAGTTACAAACCAAAAAAAAGCTTACCACATTTTTTCTGGTAAAAAATGTAATTAAAAAACTAAAAAAATCTCCCCAGCAAATTTTTTAAACCGCCAGATGGCTTAACTGCATTTATTTTTAAAAGTTTAGCGGAAGAAATCGCAATGCCTCTTGCGCAAATTTTTGAGCAATTACCTAGTATATGGAAAGATACTGTTAAGGTACTTTACAAACTGCTAATACGTTGATATATACAGTGTTAAAATTATTTTGTATATATACGTAAAATGTTTTCCTAAGATTGTATGTAGAACCTTCTAGAACATTCTTGAAAGTGAGGTCATATTACCTAATGCTCATTGGCTAAGAACTTTCTAGAAACTTCTGGAAGCATGCTTTGCTGGTATATAAATGGGGCCTGTTAGCTCCTGTTTATGGTGGTGTATATTTGCCTTTCTTTATGCTTTACCATTACTGCTCTGGCTATATACGCCTGTACTATACTACTGCTTTGCCTTGTGCTACTTGCTACTGCTGCTGTTTATCTGTTCCTGTTAGCAAATAAACTACTGTTGTGGAATCCTTTTGTGTACATCGCCACTGAAAAAACAACAGATACTTTTATAGTATCTATTTTTAAAAAAGGTTTGACCTGTGAGTGTTGCAATTACTGACCTATTTATTTGACGTGCCAATGTTGAAAAATTATGGAAAGTATTATTGGGAATGTCATTATAAAATTTTTAATGATCAAAAGATGATTTCAAATATCAAACGTTTATTGAGTGCATATACAAGAGCTTTCAGATTTTCATCGTCAGTTGTAAATTAGTAAAATTGCAAAAGACTATAGAAATGATAAATTCAGCTTTTGGCTGAGACTTTTATCCCGCACCCACAAAAGTTGGTACCTGGCGAATCCTTGAGCGGTTCTTAGAACTGACTCTTAGATCAGAGTATCTGGCGGGTCCTTAGAAACATAAGTTGCAAAAAGGTTTCAGCTGGCAAGGCCCTTAAAAAAGCACTAACTCAGGATCTTTTAAGGTTAAACATATGTAAAAAAACACCACCTTCGGCTTTTTGCTGGGGGCTTTTACTCTGAACCTACGAAAGGTGGTATCTGGCGGATTCTTGAGCGATTGCTTTTAGAGCTGACTCCTGAATCAGAGTCATGAACCCAGCAAAACATTAGAAACATAAGTTTCAAAAAACGTTTCAGCTGGCGGGATCCTTAGAAAACTAAGGGTGCAACCTTAGTTTAAAGCTCTAAAGTCAGAGATTTGGAGGTAACAATTTCTGAAATTTTTTTATTTTCACGCCACTTCAGTTTATAGCCAAAAAAACCTTATCTAGAATTGTTTTTTAGAATTTTGTGCATTTAGATCCAAAATCCAAAAGTTCTCCTAAGAGCCTGCTCTACCTATGCTTAGCCTTATGGTCTCTTAATTAAAAAAAGATATGAATTGCATAGAGCAGGTTCAAAAAAATTTCAAGGCACTTGTTTAAACACTGTTATCTAAAAAAAAACTGTGATATTTATAGGCTTGATTTTTTGAATATTAAAAGTCGTTAATGTCGTCATTTGTTAATGTTGTTGTAGTTTGCCAACAATTGAGCTATCCTTGAAAATCGGTCTGGACCATCTGGCACATTCCTCACCTTCTTCACTCCTTCTTTCCACTCTTGGAGAAGATCAGCCACTGCTGCGGGATTCGCCCAGAGGTCCTCTGGGCCCATATATAGAGTTTTGACTAGCGGCTACGGCCAGGCCTAGGCCAGGTCAGACTAAAAACTATGGCTTCTAGTCATAGCTGCGATGAAGTCAAATGAATCAATGGAGCTTCAACTTAGTTGAACTAAAAAAACTAGTTGCCTGTAAGTAACCCCATAAATATGTGTCTACAACTGTGGATATTTTAAAAAATGAAAAAAATTAACCGTTTATGTTTTTAATTTTAGCTTTTTTATAAATTACGTGTAAAAAAAGATAAAAAATAGTCTTAAAAATGTAAATAGAATAATTTTAAATGTATTTGAAGCTTAAATAAGTTTGAAATTGCTCATTTAAAGGGCGGAACCCCAGAGTTTTCCATGCAGTAAGTGGCCGAAGCTCCGGAGCATAGTGCTTGGAGGTAGATACATCAATTCTTCAAACCTTTATACAGTAAAGGCTCCGATGCCCTTTAAATTCCTAACTGTTCCTAACTGAGCGATTTCGTGCTTATTCAACCTTAAAATGTTTTTTAAAGTTATTTTTTTGCATTCTTAAATAAAATGTTTTTTAAAGTTTTTTTGCATTGTTAAAACATCATTAACTAGTGTAGTAGAGTATTAAAGGGTAAGAACATCACTAGAATTAATCTTTTTGAAATGTTTTGGTAAAATATTTTAAAAAATTACTGAATAATGTCTTTGGTATTACTCCATTATTTTTCATGAAATTAGCAACAAAAAAACAACGCAGATCGAATCTTACAAAAAATGCTCCAGGCCTTCAAAAAACAGAGCTCCACTCTGAAGCTTGGAGCTTCAGGTAATAAAAAAATAGGGTGGAGCTCCGGAGCTGCTCCGGAAGTCCATGAATGTTCCTAAAATCACTTTCGATTTACTAAATAGGGTTATTTTAACAAAATAATCAAAAAAATTTGAACTTTTGCCTTTAAAGATTTCCTTTCAACTATACACTGCTTCACTAAATCACTAAAACAAAAAAATCAAACTTCTTTTTTGCTATATGTATTATGTACTTAAAATTTTTTTTGTCGTAAATTTTTGTAAATTTTTTGATACATTATAATCTTTAATAAATAACTTTGTTTGAAAAGGAATAATATTCTTGAAAAATGAGTATGTTTTGTTATTTGAGAAGATTATTAAAGCGTTAAAAGCAAATTAATGTACCAAATACAACTCAATGAGGCGCTTTTTTCTTCTTTATCAAAACATGACCTTTTTCTTGACCAAAAAATACAGTAATGGTGAAATTAGTACAAAAATTCACCAGACAAACGAGAAATATTTTAAAACTTGACCATTTTGTAAACGTTTTTGCTTAATTGTTATTAGGTTTTATTGTGATTAGATTGAAATTATTAAATGACTCAAAAGTTTTAAAAGCAACTAAATTTAATTGAATTAAATTCAAAATATTGAAAACATACTAAAAAATTTTTTATAAACTTTAAAATTTTAATATTGCACTGTTTAAAAATAATGAATGTGTGGATTAACACAACTGGCTGTGAACAAAAATCTAGGACTAAATTAAAGTAGATCCAGCTACAAATATAATACTTCATGTTATAACTTATTATTTTCATCCAGAGTAATAGCTTATTATTTTCATCCTGATAGTAGAAACTATACGACTGTAACTAATTCAAGTCGGACTACTTGAAACTAAAGATGAATTCTATCAGGGTGAAAATAGATAAGTGGTAAAGTAACCACTCGTTCTTTATGAAAATATCACGTGCAAAAAAACACATGACGCAACTAAATAATAATTGGTTACACAACCACTGAAAACTTTTTTTTAATTTTTCTCGCTCACGGGTTTATTGTTTATTTCTTCCTGGCGGAGAGCGGTTACGCCCTTAATTTCAGCCTGGAAGACGTTCGCTTTAGTGACAAAAATCTGTGACTTCCAGTGGCTGTTTTATGTCAAAACTCAACATACATGTCCTGATCCCAAAGTCATCTTAATGTGCATGCATGTAAAAAGATGTTGTGTTGTGTGTGTTTGTGTTTTGCATAGCTGACAGATTGGTGATGTGTATTAGGCGTGAGATTGAATTTTAGGTGTATATGTAAGAGTAAAAGAAAGAAGATTTTCCCGTCATGAGTTGAGCATGGGTTCTCCTGACCTCGGGAGGAGGGTTTTCTTCCTTGATGTTTATTGCTGGTGCTTTTCTTTGGAGTGTTAGGTTTATTGCAGAGTTTTTAATAGGGTTTTAAAGGTATTGGGTGGATTTGTTGTTTTAGTGCTTTCCACGATTTGTGTGTCTGTTGAAATGTTTGTTGTGTAGTTGTTGTTGTAAAAGATTTTTTACGTTTTATGCCTCCTGAATGCAGATTGTTGTGTTAAGTGGTTGAACGGATTGTTTGTGTACATCGCAGCTAATTTTTCTTGTTTTGCGTGAAGTTGATTATGTGTTGCTAGTGGGAGGACTTTGGCCTCAGTGAGTCTGTTGTTTGTGTTTGTGTCAGTAGCGTGCTCTGTTGCAACCCTGAGAGCAGTGTTTTGTGTTGTTTGAAATTTGTTGTTTTGTGTGTTAAACGTTGTGATGCCCCAGACTGTGCTGGCGTATTTGATTAATGGTAGAGTAATTGTCTTGTATGTGTGTATTAGTGTTTTTTTGGCTTCTTCATTATCAGAAGGGACGGAATCAGTCGGTCTTCCTACCGCCAATGATGAGGCTTTAGGAACACTAATTACAGCAAGAGCGGTTTTCTTAGCCCTCACCACATCTTCCACTCGGCTTGCGTATTTTAAGGCGTCATCATAGGTTTTGGGCTGGTCCCACATTCGTAACTCCTCTTTGATTTTCAAAATCAGACCATTACAAAAATAGCAAATCTTGGCGCTGTTGCTCAGTATACCCCTCTTGATCTCAGAATGCCACCAGTACTAATTCCGCTACTCTTGTGGCGTATGCTTCTACCGATTTATTCATTGCTTGCGCACACTGATGTAGCTGATCCGCACTGACCTGGTAACATTGTTGAGTTTCAGGGTCAGTTCTTTGATTATGTAATGGTAGTCATTCTTTTTACTGATGGGAACGGAGTTAAGTAAGGTTTTTGCGCTTCCTTCAAGGAGAATAAGGAAATATCTTGCCCATTTGTCTTCTGGGGTTCCCGAATATCAGAACACATTTTCTTATTTCATGACCCATGTGCTAAATGGGGTTGCAGAACTTTTTCCCATGTATTTTAGATGTTTAATCGGAAAAATTTTTGTGAGGTCCGCTCCATATTGTGACTCTTTCTTGGTGGATGACGTTGCTTAAGCCAGCGGTTTAGCTTCTAAGTTAGGATTATTTCTTTATGGTACGATTAGTTTCTGTTCAGTTGTTACGGTTACCTTATTTTGAGGGATAGTAGGCAATAAAAAAGCCTTTGGAGCCACTACACCAGGGATTTTTTCTCCAGGGCCAAAGTCTAACAGCGTCCTTTCCCTGGGAGTTGTTATGGGTTCGTTTTTTGTTTTAGTAAGTTTAGGAGCTTGTGTTTTCTTATGATACTGTCCACCAACTTCATAATACATTTAGTCATTACTGTCATCATCTTTGTCATCATTTTGGCCATCACTAGGAACGGATCTGGCGCTGCAGGCGCGTGCAAAGTTACCTTGCCAGCGTCTGGCGCTGGGGGTGGGAGTATTGTGGCTGTAACTTGGGGGGCATTTAATTTCCCTCAATTAAGTGAAATTGGACAATATTTTTTAGGATTATGGTGCCTTTTTTAAACAGTAAGTTTAATACAGCTATTTTCCAATCATGTGGTAATTCTCCAAAATCAAAAGACATCTGATAGATTATTGCTAAAGGTTCAGCACTAACTTTGGCCAAACGTTTTAAAAAGTAAGCTGGAAAACAGTCAGGTGTTCTAGACAATTTGTTTGGGAGCTTTTTTGGGGCTCTAAATACCATTTTGTGGTAAATATTATGTTGTCCAACTTCCCTATATTTGGTGGATTAAAATTTGGTAAGGTGTCATCATCATCAGTAAAAACGGAAGCAAAGTAATTTCCAAGCAGCTCAGTTTTTTCACACTACTCAGTTACAAAAGTCGCATATTCCCTTTTAATTGGCGGGATAGTGTGTTTTGTTTTAATTTTACTATTAACAAATTTATAAAAATTCTTTAAACCCCCTGAATTTAAAATTTTTGTCTCTTTATTAGTGTTAAAATCTCTAACTTTATTTTTTTATACTTTGCAAAATTTTTTGTATTCTAATCTTGATTTTTCGTCAATATTACGCTTATGCCAAAGTTTTTTCTTTTGATTTTGTAGTTTTTTATATGTATTGGATATTGTATAATTTTTTTTATTTGTAAATAATTTTTTTCCAGGGACATGTCTATGGACCTACCTAGCACTACAAAAATTTGGGTTCGCGGTCCCGCCGTGAAATCAGAATTCGTTATGATACTAATGATTTTTACCTATTTTTTTGGAAACCGGAGATTAAACAACAATATTAAAACAATTCCGAGTATTTTTGCTAACTTCTGACCATTATATAGAGCTATTTTAAGCGTAACTAAGTTTTCTCATATGTAAATTTATTTCGGTTAACCAGAAAAAAAACATTTTGTAATGCTTCAATTTAATACAAAAAGCACGTTAAGATTTCTCAATTGTTTAATTTAATTCTCAATTATTTGACGTTGTATTATTTGTTGTATTTCTAATTTCAAAAATAATACAAAAAAAATGCATTTAATTTGAAAGGAACTTTGTTTCGTGGTGGAACCGCCGACCCAATTTTTGTTATGCTAGGTAGGTTCATTAATTTCTAACAACAATATATCCTTGAAATTTTGCCAAGCATTTTCTACTATGGCACATTCCTTAAATAAAATCTTCTAGTTGATTCTAGATAAGTACAAACCTAGCATATTATAATCTGCTTTTAAAAAATCAGGTATGTAATTTTAAATCTTATTCCTAGGACTATTAAATATTTTAAGATTAATTTCAGATGAAATAGTGTCATGGTCTGATTGTGAAAACCTGGGCGCAACAGCGACATTAATAAAAATTTCTCTATCATTTTTAAACAAAAGATCCAGATAATTATTGTCACGAGTTGGTTGTAAACAAGCTGATACATACCTAGCTCAATAAAAAACTCAAACCAATTATTTTCATTTGGTGTGTTTAAAATTATTTTAACTGAAAACCAATCTACCCCTGGCAGATTGAAATCTCCAGTTAAAACAATGGGTTCTACAAAGTTTTCTGTTAAATTTCTAATAAGCTCAAATATTAAGTTATCTTTTTCTTTGCTAGTACTAGGTTCTCTATAAATACCAATGAATCTCAGTTTAAATGAATTCTGTAGAAAAATGTCAACCGCTACTAGTTCTATTGCATCATAATTTTTCTCAAATTTAACTTTAATTACTCTAAAAAAATTTTAATTAATAGAACTACTCTACCTCCTTGCCGCTGCTGTCGATCTCTTCAATAAATACTAAATTCTCTGTTTTTGATAATCATTGGGTTTGAAGTTGTTTCAGTGAGCCACGTTTCACAAATAAAAAATATCAATAGCGCCATAAATAAGACTTTCTCCTGATTCAAAACATCAAGCTCATCTAAGAGTTAGCAAGGCTTCTTGCATTCATACACAAAATATTTATACTTGGTATATGTTTTAATTTATGGCAATCAGGTTGCATAATATTCTATTTTGAAACCTTTAGGGGAGCCTTTAGAGTGATGTCAAACAAAAAGAGATTACCATCAGCAGAATATCAAAATGAAACTTTTTTGTTCTGCTCTCTAAGCCCCCAAAGTTTGCCATAGAACTCCTTTTAACAGACTCGCTGTTCCTCATTCAGAGACGGTCTTACGTAAACTTTGTCAAATTTAGTGACCCCTCTCAGTCGTCCCCTGAACGAACAGCCCTATTTCTGATATACTTATTAATAACTCTTATTTTCAGAAGTCTGGGCCGGTCACCAGCTTTTCGAATACGAAAAGATTCAACTGGCTAAATGATCTCACCTGAATCACCACTATCTAGAGTCTTTAATAACTCGGCTACATTTTCTTTTCCCTTTTATAGGAATCATTTTCCGGAAGGCCAAAAACAACCAGCACTGTCTCGTGTTCTCTTCGGACTTCCATGCGCTTAAAATAACCGTCCATCATTGGGGTCAGACATTGCAAAACTCTTTCACAAACAACAGCCACCAACTCAGTATTGACACCAGGATCATAGGCGAGAGCCAGGAACGAGCGAACGAGCAAACACAGCAAGAAAACACAACCCAAAAAAAAAACCAAAACCCACCAACAACCAAAACCAAACCACCTCTCCCCCCCCCCACCCCCCCAAACCCCACCCCCCCCCCACCCGCTCGTTCCTTCTCCATCCTGTTGAATCTTTCCTCCAAATCTGCCAACTTCTACTGTAGAGCCGCAATCATTGATTTCAGTCTGGCAATTTGATCATCATTAGTTTCTCTTCGCATTATTTTAACGTAAGCTTCCCTTTTGACGTAATTGGGTAATAACCAGGCATTTGTTCCCAAATGCGAACGAATGTTCCAAAATTGCCGCGTCAGCGCCTGCCAAATGCAAACAAATAAGCCAAAAAAAATTTTAATAGGTCCAAATAATCCAAAATATTATTTTGCTTATTTTCATTGTTTTAAACGCTTAATTTTGAAAAATAGAGCTGGCAATAAACAATTTTTGTGGTAATAATATTTTGGCTTTTTTTAATATTTTGCATTTATATTATTATGTATTATGACTTTCATGTTTATTTTCGGGTATTTTAGACTATTGTGTTGAAAAATTTATAGCCAAAATTTAAATTCAAGTTGAAAAATTTATATATCCTAAACATATAAAAACTAGAAACAAAAACGTTTTTTACATCAAAAATAAAAAAATTAAAATTTATTTTAAGGAAAAATATAAACTTTTTTGTCGAGAATATAACAAAACTGCTCAAAAATATTACAAACAGCATGAACAAAAAAGTTGTTAATAGCGCAAAAAAAGTTGTTAAGTTGTTGTTAACAAAAAAGTTGTTAAAGTAACAAAACTAACACAAAGAACAATAACTAGAACAACTAACACATAGTACAATAACTACACAGCAAACATCCCAACAGACATACATACACAAAAATATAAAAAAGTAATAAAATATAAACAAACAAACACAAACACAACTACTAATCACAATAAACCAATAAACCAAATTCCAAAGCACTAATTTTCATAAACAAGAAGAGAAAACATTTCTCAGGCGGTAGGAAGAACCCTTGCCCAACTCAATGCTGGATAAATTTTTTTTCTCTACTCTTAGTTACAGAAAACTACGCTACGCAATACACATCGCCAAAATGCCAGTAATGCAAAAAACTACCCACACCACAGCAGACAATTTTACATGCAAGCAAATATACTTAAATCTGTGACCAAAAAACCTCTGGGCGAGTCTCATAGCAACACTGATCTCTTGAACCTGTAGATCTCCTGTGAATCTTAGCAAGGCAGAAAGAAGGAATTAGCAAGGCGTGAGCTGTGGCTAACAAGAAACACA
>JASAMX010006410.1:0-24443 GCA_030248175.1 Microlaimidae sp. YZB2_3
CAAAAGTTTAATAATTTTGTGCAATTTTAGGACAACCGCCCCTTAAAAGACCTAAAATAAAAAATGAATCCCAAAAAAATGTTGAAATTTGAAACGTTATTTTTGTCAGGATTTTCTTGGCGGTCAATTTGAGCTATTTCCCGTAAAGATCCGTTGAGATTAAGGTTTTCAAAATCGAGGGTAAAACTACGGGCCGGCACATATTTTTACTATTCCGCTGAGATTGCCTCCCCCCCAACCTAATTATTACATAGATTACAGTGAATAAATGATAGTTTAGAAAGCAGATACAAGACGTGATTGAAGTGAGCGCGGAGAAGAGCGAATCAGCCGTGTCCTCGGTGATGTCGCGGCCGCCTCAGTTGGGCTCCCCACCGGGCACCGGGAATATCTTCGAGAACCTCCAGCCGGAGCAGCCTGGCTACAACAATTCCCCGGCCTCTTCCACCGCATCCTCGCAGAGCGGGAGTGTAAAAGGTAGGGATTGTCGCATTCTTGTTATTGGAGGAATGCCAAATGTTCTTGGTATTAGTTATTCTTGCCAAATAAAACTTTACTACGTAAAGTTTTGCTTTAATCTGCAGCTGGAACAGCCTGGCTACAACAGCAAGTTTAATTCTTGGTTATTTTTACTTGTTATATTTGAATCGTCAAATTTAAACTCAGTGTAAAAAATTTTAAGAGCCACTCCACAAATAAAATTTATATTTAAAATTCAGGAGTTCAAACTATGAATGTTTCATCAACTATCTATTGTAATTCAGGTTCAGCTCAGCAACATTCTGGAGGCAGCAGGACAAAGCCCAATATTCTAGCAAAAAGTCGCAAAGGATCTCTGGATATTGTAATCGGAAAACTGGTGGACAAAGCTGCGTCAGGTCCTACTACTGGTACAGATAATTTCTTAGAATCCGATTTGACTGTAGTAGTAACTAATCATTAGAATAATAAGCATAAAAGTATTTGAAGCATTTTTGCTAAATCATGTATTGGTGTTGCGTTAAAGACAAAATAATATTCGTCGTTGCTTAATATAAAATAATTTACGTAATTTCTGATAAATGATCATGATAATATTATTAGGATGCAATTTCCGTGAATAAAATTTTTTTTGTCTTAAAATTATTTTTATTAAATTATCAATTAATTCTCTGTGTGGCCTATCAAAAGTGGACTGGAGGAGGAGATTTCCCCTGAGGCCACGCCTCCTTCTCGTAAAAAAACTGCAGCAGCGACTCAAATCCGACTTCATGTTCGGCTCCTACTCCAAGGCAAAATTGGCACCGCTGAGCGCCAGTCAGGCCGCCGTGGCCGCCTCCGCGTCCCCGCAGCGCCACCAGATGACGGGGCCTGGTTTGGTGGCCGGAGCTCCGGAGCCAACTTCATCCACGTCTACGGCCTCCTCTTCCGCGAGTTCGGAAGGGATCAAGGTGGTGATAAAGAAGACCCTTCTGAAGAATCAGGACAGGTCCGCGGCAGCTGAAGCCCTCAAGGCGGCAATTCACCGCCACAAGTCATCGTCCGGAGAAAAGGAACCGAAGGCAAGACGAACCGGGCCGCCGGATAAGGAAAAGGTAAGCAGAATAAAGCGGATTTTAAGTTGTTGGTGTTCGAAACTAATTTTTTAATTGCTAAGTTTTTTTCTATTGTTGTTGTTTTTTTTGAAGCGTAAAATATTGTTTTAAGGTAGAACACAGTTAAATTTTGACGGCGGATCCTTACTAATTTATTTTTACTAAAGTAATTAGCCCTGCTGATTCAATTTTTGACATTCATTTTTCTGAAAAAAAAGTTATCATCCACAATCATCAAATAACATCAATAAAATGCATGTCAAAAATACAAAACATTAATAAAATTTAGTACCAAAAATATTGTATTTTTTCATTTTCGATTCAGCGCATCTTATTGATAAAACATTTTTTTAAGTAAAAAGCTAAAAATTTTAAAAAAATTTGTTTTTTCGACGTTAAAAACATAGCCTAGCGAAGACTCGATCCCAAGCATCGGAGGATCCACGCCCGGCGTACTAACCGCTTGGCTACTGTGTCAGCTGAGATTTCCCACTTAAAAGCTACTTTTAAAGAAACGGTTGGAAATGTAGATTCTCGGCGCTAATTAAAAAAAATTTTAATTAGGTCAGATTTTAATGAAAGTTTGGAAATTGTTAGATCCAAGTTAAATCAATACCTTCAATTGTATTTGATTAAAAAACTAATTCAGGATTTTTTTTTATTTGATTTTCCTTTTAAAAACATTGATTTTTTTAATTTTCTTCAAATTTTAAATTACGTTTTACTACAAACCACATCTGAAAGTTGCCTCCTGTTTTTCTTTAACTTTCTATAAAATTGCGGAAAAAAACTGAGTTGATCAAATTTTTAAATGGTCAAAAACTGTTTTTTGAGGTTTAGATTCATTGAAATATATCTCAAAATGAAGAAACAACTGGTAAACAATGAAATTTTTACCGTTCAATCTAATCATTCATCTGAGCTTTAAATCACCACTGTACTTTTGTCGAGGCAAAAATTAATATCTATGACGATATCTAACTTTTAGTAAAATTCGTTATAACTGTGGTGTTCTTCCTTAAGTTAAAATTTTATGAACTACCCAAACTAAAGTAAATCCTAGTTTGAAAATCTGTTTTCCTTTTGACTATAAGGCTCAATGAGCATAATTTTACTCATTTTATTATTTTATTTCGGTCGACTTTTTACTGAATATTATTTTTTAGATAAAAATTAGCAAGAAGCAAACAGAAGATATCCCTCAGGAAAATGTCAGCCCCAGCTGGTATACCGGAGTAAAAAATATCAAAAAGTGGAGATAAAGGAGCAACGGCCGCTGGGAGGGGCCTGTTTTCCCAGGCAGCAAAAAGTCTAATATTATCATGGGCTTTAGCCTTTAAAGACTCACCAAAAAAAATATCACTTTCGCAAAATTTGCCAGGAGCGAAGTGGCTACGGGAGCGAAGTGACAGAAGCGAACTGAAAACAATTTCCTGGATTTTCGTTTAGACGAAAAAAAGCTAAAAAATAAAAAAAAAAACTTATTTTACCTAAAAATTATTTTTTTCCTTTCAAAATTGAACAGCAATATGGTAAAACTTACTTTTAGAAAAAAACGTAGATTTTTTTTCTTTTATTGTAAGAGAGAAACTTTATTGATTTTTTAAAATTAGCATAAAAGTAAAATAAAAAATTTAAGTGATTTTTTGTTCAGTACCAAAAAAATGCGTTTGAAATGCGAAAAGATCTTATCAACCCTTCGGATGTAAGTATAAATGAGCTTTATTTTTAAGTCATTATTTGTTGAGGCGCTAAAAGCAAATTGCATAAAATTTCTAATAACTAAAATAATACAGAAGATTTAATGTTTTTGATGCACAA
This sequence comes from Microlaimidae sp. YZB2_3, assembly GCA_030248175.1. Taxonomy (NCBI): domain Eukaryota; kingdom Metazoa; phylum Nematoda; class Chromadorea; order Desmodorida; family Microlaimidae; species Microlaimidae sp. YZB2_3. The sequence continues at coordinate 3,396 of JASAMX010006410.1, forward strand.
ATTTTTTATTTTCAAAAATCATTAAAAACCCGTCGATTTTTATATTTTTTTATTTTTAGGTATTGTGTTCAGTAAAAGTTTAAAGGCGTTAAAACACCGAAGATAGCCAGCAAATACTATAGAGGAGAGTTCCGAAAAAAAGAGTGAGCGCCGCCGCCTATTAAACCGCCACGGGAGCCTTCCGCCGGGAAAACTCCGGCCAAAAGGAATAATGGGAGAAACAGGCCGGGGTCCTATCGCCAAGCCCCCCGGAAGGAATGCCGCCGTTTGCGGTTGAGCAGGCATTTCACGGTAATTTTTTTAGGTTTTAAGGCTGTTGTTGAATAAAAAAAACTAAGGGCTGGTTCACAGTCGCGCCGGTAGTGACTAGGGTCGACGCTTTCCGCGTTTTTTTCCGGATGTTACTTTTCATTGCGGTCTGAACGATTTGGGGCTTGCCGCTAAGGTCAAGTCTGAATCTGGCCTAACGCCTACGTAAAATTCAAGTTTACTGGACGGTAAAGACAATTAAAAATAAAATAAATTTTTTTCAATTAAAAGTACACTATCTTAAGGTAAAACAGATACAGTTGCAAAAATTTCTCGATTTTTCCCCGAAACATATACTAGGGGTTTTAAGAAGGTTTCAATGAGCAAAACGACCCTAGTCTTTCGACTCGACCAGGGGAGGGGCGTGGGGGGTTGCGACCCCTCCCTTGGGGGGTCAGTATGAGCTATATAGTGCCTTTACCTCAAAACGCGTACTTAGGGTTGATTCTAGTTTTTGAGTAAGTGGACATTTTTAAAAGTTTGGACTTTTGCCACAGGGGGACTCGAAACTAGAGCTTCAGGACTTCGAGATTAAAACACTAACCACTAGGCTACTGCTCCCGTCTCGACTTTCTTTCTTAAAACCTACCAGTTAGACAATAATTTCTAAATGTCGTTTCCCGACGCTCAAATAAGAAAAATATAAATAAAAGTTTAGTCATTTGATAGAAATTAGTAAGTACCCAACTTTTAACACCCCAGTTGGACCATAATTTTGAGCCGAGTTACAGTTTTTAACTAAATTTATATTATCGCTTCTTTTTATTTTTTATTTTAGCTTCTTTAGCAATAAAAAACGAAATTAAAAAACTTCAATGTAGTAAATTCGCTCAAGTTTTTTGTGGGCATGTACATTTAAAAAATATAACTTGAGTTAAATTTTTATTACGTAATATTAACTCTGGTTTTGTTACATTGGACAAAACTGTTTTAAAATGACTTTTTTCAACGAAGCATATTTCGGCGTGAAATAGTCCACCAAAAATGTTAAGGGTACCGAACTGAACGGAAAAAATAACCTTTCTCCCAACATATAGTTTGCTTCTGTCCGTCACGTACGGCATGAGTTATACACAAAAAACGACAGGGTATCCTAACTGTATCGTTCCACCTTAAATAGTAAAACAACTGAGAGATCGTGCCGCAAGTTGTATGATTAAAAAGAAATTTTGTATGCTAAATACATGTATGTACCGTAAAATTATAAAAAAGAAATGATTTCGAACTCACATTAATTTATGTTGCACCATTTATATCAAAATAGAATGTATATGGAAAATCTAGTAGATCTTTTATTAGTTATCAGATCAGCTCGAGTGCTTAGGCCAGCACATGTCGCATAATAAATTAAAAAAACCTGCACCATTCTCCATTATACTGTAGAGCGCAGGCTTTGTTTAATATTATTGTTTCTAATTATCATAGTTATTGCGCAGTTTTCCCAAAAAATAAAGAATATTTTTGTAACGTTGTAAAACAACCTGCTGATTATCTTATTACAGCGTTATATATTTTGGCGCCTTCATCAATTACATTACATTTGGCGGTTACATTTTAAAAACATATTTTTTTCTTTAGGCCGCCTGGACGAAAAATTCTATTGCCGGGCGGGCCGATGCTGTCACCGAATCGAATCCCGCTGGGTATGCCTAACCGGATGCCTCCCCCGATTCAACCCCCTCCCATGCCGGGACCCGGTCCCCCGTCCGGGGCCGGACCCAACCCGGGGGGCGGCGGGGTCTGGGCCCCCATGCCCCCGCACGGGGGGAATCTACCCCCCTCCGCGGCCTCCTCGGCTCAACCACAGGCGCCAGCACCGGTGGTGCACACCCCGACACAGCCGGGGAGTCAGCCCCCACCTCCGGCCCCGGTCGCGGACAGGGCCGGGCCGGGTCAGCAATCCTCCTCCGCTGATGATTCGGACAATATGCAGATTAAATCACCGGACCCGGTGGGGCAGGACTTACTGAGAGGAGACACGGAGTCCGATAGGGCTTAACACATCCAGAGACAGCGAGAAAAGCCCGGAGCTGAGCATTGTGACGGCACACGGAAATACAATAGCAAAAAGTGACTTACTACAACAGAAAGAGACTCGGATCGCTGATGGATTCTCAACGTAGCTCTGACACATAACGTTTATAATATTTGTGTGAAAAAGTCACAGTTACGAAAAAAGCACAGAACTGGAGCATTGGGACGGACACGGAAACACAATAGCGGAGTGGGCAGTACAAGTAGAAGTTCTTTAGAGAAATCAGCAGGGAAGTTGGAGCGGTTGGGAAATTTTCGGAACTTGGGGCCGTTTATATGGGAACTTATAGCCGTAAGCGAAAAAACGCCTGGGTTAGTTTTGGAATTAAAAAACGGGATAATCCAGAGGCTAGCTCGGTGTTAGTTAATACTGGGCTAGCCCCCTGATTAACTATGGTAGATTCCGGGGCTAACTTAATGTTAGTTAATCCGGAAAAATTACAGTAGATTTCCCAGCTAAATTTTTTTTGTTCGAAAAATTCTTTGTTTTACATATATTTACAATATATTGTTCCAGCACTTTTTACACAAATTTGCAATTATTTAATAGAGATTTAAAAGTTTATCAGTTTTATACAAATAATTTCTCTAAATTTTGCTTTTATATATTTTTTTATCGTTTAATGATATTTTAACATACTTAACCCCAGGTATACGGAAACCTACTGTATTTTGTCCGGATTAACTAACACCGAGCTAGCCCCTAAATTATCCCGCTTTGTGAATTCCGGCACTTTTAAGTAAAAGTGGGAAACGTCTGGATTATTGATGTGGTTCTTTGGAATTTACCTGGCGGTGCTTTTCATTCATTCTTGGATTTTTTTAATTTAAATCATAATGCACTTTTGGCGCAGCGCATTTAAGTTATTGTTCAAGCACAACGTCAAAATATAGTTTTTATAGAAATTAATATATGTATGTAATCAGATGTTGCTATAAAAATTCTTTGCATTTCTGCTCTGAATGATTCAATGATGTATAAAAGTTAGCTCCACAGATGGACTGTAACTATACATGAGCATAGGAGGGGGAGTGTGGGGACCACCCCCACTAGCCTCGAAATTTCGGACCCCCACCCCGAGAAAAAATCTAGGGGCCCCCTTTCCCAAAAATTTTAAATTTTGATACCCTACCGCCCTCTGGACTTTTATATTCACCCCCTCCCTTCCTTCCAAGCAAAATTTTGGATATGAACAGAATTTAGGTCAAAATTATTGTCACAGACACAATTTTGTAGTAAAAAACAGTACTTTTGTACTCTTTTTATGCATAAATAGCCTATTTTACTATATAACATTCTATATTAGTGCTAAAAAACTTAAATAAAAGATTTAATGTGACTTTGTTTGGAAAACGGACCCCCTCTGAGCCCCCTCTGGATTTTAAACCGGTCTACCCCGGGTCGACCCCCCTAAAAAGCTAGGGGGTACGGACACCCCCTGAACCCCCTCCTAATTTTTAAAGGGCCATTTACCCGCGGTAGCCACCCCCTAGCTTGTCAGTCCATGTTCATGTATGACCATAACTTCTACGAGATTATGTATGGTTATAGGGATTATGACTTGGGAATTCAAGTGTAGTGTTATACTCCCCCTCCGCCCAAAAAAATAACTGAAACTATGAACAACTCCTTAAAGTACCTTGGAAAGTCGGAAAATTTATGTAGTTTAGGAAAAACTCTACAGTCAGTATAGGAAAAACTCTACATTCGGTAAAATATGTAGTTTAGGAAAAACTGTAATATTGTTTAAAAGGGAAAACTCCAATGTAGTCAAAAAATGTAGTTATCAATCATGAATTAACGTGTTTCCTACTTTTGGTGAATTTCTCCCTTATCTCCGTTTTTAAATAATTTACACCAAAAATAAGTATTGTTAATAGCGTGTTGAACGTTACTCGCCTTTTCGAATATAATTGAAGGAAAATACTGGTGCGTTCGCATTTTGTAATAACAATTAACAAACAATAAAGTTCTCTGCGAGAAAGTTAAAATTGGAGCCATAATGCTTTGTAGAGCGGGTTTATATTTTTAACGAAATCACTTTGAGGATATATGCAGCCTAAATTTGTAAAAACTGATCTTTATTTTGTTAATTTATGGTAATTATATTAATTATTTTGTTTTTGTGCAGGTAGTATTTATAAAAAATTCCTATTTTTGTTTTTACGAACATACACATGAAACCAGTAAATCAACTTTTTTAACTGCGTGATCTGTTAAAAAAGCCTCAGACCTAGTTCGTTTGTTTTATAGTAAAACATTTAAAAAAGTTTGTTTTTAGGTTGTTTCAGTTAATTCTAAAACTGCATGAGGAGAATTTTTGCTAAAATTTGTGGTTTGTAGTTTTTTGCTTTAAAAAATGTTAGAGAATACGTTATATAGCTCATTGATTAGTGGGATTTTTTCCTTTTTTTTGTTTGAAAATAGGGAATTGAGACTGATTATATTTGTTTTAATTTTAATTTCCATGGCGTGTCTTCATCTAATACGGTTTATTCATTTTAAAAAAATCACTAAAAGTTTCAGAGGAAGTCTTTCTGTCTGTAACAGCAGAAAAATATAAAACGACCGATTTGTCATTCTAAACAACAAAACATCTTAAGAATTTAATGCTTTCGTATGACATCTAATGAAACCTTCGTATGGCTGATGTCGTACTTCCGTCATCATATTTTTTGTGAGCGAATAGTGCCCAGTGAGCGAAAAAATTGTAATGGTCAAAGCTACGATGGCAATATGCAGATTTTTCTCACGGATACAGTGTATTACGTTGGCGAATAGGGTTCCCGGAAATTTCATCTTTTACATTACGTCTTTTAACATCTCGTCTTCTACATTTCGTCTTCGGAAAGCTCGTTTTTTAAACATCTCGTCTTTGGAAAACTCGTCTCTTGGGTGAGATTTTGTAAACGTACTTTTTAAAAGACAAGTTTTCCGTATTTTGCAACTAAAACAATGGATTGAAAACCTTTTTTTAAGCCTAGGCAAAAACCTAAAATGAAGTAAAATTTTACTATGATAGATTTTTATTAACTGATTTGTTTTTAAAATGTGAGAACCTAAGTATAAGCTAAACCTAAAAATCAAGCAAAACTTTACTTTCAAGGTAAATTTGTATATAACAGTGGGCGTTTTGAATTTAAAAGGAAAAAACCTATTTTTTTACTAAGTTTAAGCGAAATCTAAATATCAACCAAACAATTATCGTTATTGTGCTAATAGTCGCCATTTTAAAAAATGTTTTTGCAAAATTGCATTTAAAAGACGAGTTCTGAAGACTAGTTCTAAAAGACATGATGTTGAAAGACGTAATGTAGAAGACGAAATTTCCGGACACCGACGAAAGTACGACTTAGGTCATGCGTAGAGTTTACCGCGGTAATGTTTACGTACGACATTTGTCATACAAAAAAAGCACCACCGTGAGACGAAGGTTTCACCTTTGTCGTACGAAGGTTTCACGGTTGCAACGGGGGAAAAGGCCATAACGGAACGGATTAAATTTTTGGCTATCAATTAAAACTCAAAAAAGGTTTTTATCAATGACACCATCACTACGTCTCATAAAGTAAAGGACCTTATGCTCATCAGCAAGAGAAAAGAAACACTTGGTATATTGTTAGAACAAGCTGTTCCTAGTATTTCTTAAAAAATTTATACTTCAGCTTTTTAAATTTATGACTGTTTTGTTATGTAAGTTTTATTAAATACCACATTTTGTTAAAAAATATAATTTATTTGTGAGTCGTACGTTACACAATAAAAATATTCAAATAAATGCATAAGTATAAGCAGCAACAACTAAAACTGCAAAAATGTAATTCAGTTTAAAAGAGTTGTGGGTTTAAAAAAAACATTTTGAAAAATAAGGTGTAGTATTACTTTTTAATTATTCAGGAAAAATGGAACGGAGCTCGAAGAACACCACTAGTGCTAAATGTAAATGATATAGCACTGAAATTGTCTGCCGCTTTAGCGAAGGGTTTCTAATAGTGATGCGCCTACCTTCAAATATCATGCTCCGAAGCTCCAGCCATTTGAACCGAAGGGAGCTCCGGAGCTCCGCCTATTAACTGAATGATTTTGAGCTTATTTAAACTAAAAATAGATTTAAAGTTATACTCTATCTGAATTTTTGAAACTTTTACTAACGTTTTAAATAAGTTTGAAAAAAAAAATAATTTGCAAAACAATTTTGAAAAAATAGTATAGACTAGTTCGGAATAAGCGTCTCTTACTGTACGAGGGAGGGTACAAAAAGAAAAAAATAAAATTTGAAAAAATCTTAGCTTTCTTAGTTTCTTAAGTTTAAACCTATACTTCATAAAAATTGCTAAACGATGATATGTTTCACTACGTTGAAGTGCTGTAATATATCAGTTTGTGCTAAATAAATTTTTGTTTTTTAATTAAACGTCACAATAGTATGAAATCACCACTAAAATAGTATTTTCCTGAACAGTGATTTCGATTAAGTAAAAATAAAGATGAAATTTGTGCTTTTAAACTAATTTTAAACCTACATAGTTTTTTTTAATGTTTTGCTTATAAAACTATTAAAAATTTAAAAATTAATTTTAAATGTCCATTCCAAACTTTTAAATTAAGCATTTTCTGTAATTGAAACATTAAAAAACTGGGAATCAAGCGTGCCAGCAGCGCCGTCTCTACGAAGTGGCAAAAAACTAAAAATCCCCAAAAACTGCTTTTGCTTTTGCAATATTTAAAAAGTATTTAAGAAATTTTAAAAAGAAGGGGTCGAGATAAACCGTAAAATGTACAAGTCGCTCGCTGTTTCTCAATTTTCCCTCTACATATGATTGGCGGTAGTAGTTATTGTACCCTCTTCCTAACACTAAAAAACCCTTATTCCGAACTAGTCTATATGGCACCTTTCTTTTTAATTATTCATGAAGATGAAATTAGTACAAAAATAGGGGGCAGCTTCGGAGCTCTAGGGGATGCACCGAAGCCCCTACAAGCGGAGCTCCGCTCCGAAGCTCCAGGGCACATCACTATGGTTGACTTATATCTGGCTTACCACGAAAATAAGAATGCAGACATGAGCGGACCATTTAAAATTGTGTGGTTATGAACTTTTTTAAAAAAACAAATAAGAACGTAGAATTTTTTTTAAATTGCCTTTTACAAAATATACAAAAATTAACCAACTTTAGCCCTGAAAAAATTTAAATTCGGGTTCCAAATTAACTAATTTAATAAAAAATTATCAAAATATGGGTTTTCATCTTTTATTATTAAACCGCTTTCGTTAAAAATTTTAAATGGAAATAGTCGATATAATAGTGAAATTATCAAGGTCAGCTGGATTTTATTTGCCTATAGTTTCTAACCATATTTACTCTGGTAAAGGCTATAACTAGAACAAATTGAAAATGATTAAAACATTTTAGGTGCTCTTAGTTTCCTACTGTTCGTCTTTCCCACAGGAATTTCGGCTGTCATTTTATACAAGAAACTGCCTGAAACCAAACCTGGAATGACCGATCCATCAGAGATCGAACCTATTATGCCGGTAAAATTTTATAACTTTTTTTTAGAGAGTAACCACACATTTGACTTGAATACGACAAAGGATTTTTTCGCTAAATTAAATAAGTGCATACCTCTCTTTATTTTAGCTTTAAAAGCATTCTACAATTTTAAATTTGTAAAAGGGATCCTGGACTTAGGAGGGATTTTTTAGCTCTAGTTTGTTGTTTAGAATTACATGACAAGTGCAAGTGGTATATATTTTGTTAGTGATATATATCTTTTATATATTTCGCCTGTTCTTGCACTTTTTTCCTATAGACTAGTTCTAAATAAGCGTATTTTACTGTGCGAGAGGGTACAAAAAGAAAAAAATAAAATTAGAAAAAATCGTAGTTTTCTTAGTTTTTTTAGTTTAACCTTATTTTTAATTGAAATTGCTACACAATGAGATGTTTCACTAGGTTAAAGTACTTTAATATATCAGTTTGTGCTATAATAAATTTTGGTTTTTTTTAAGAACATCGCATCAGTTTAGAAATTATCACTGAAATAGTGTTTTCGTAAAAAATGATTTCAAAATAGCAAAAATTAAGTTAAAACTTGTGCTTTAAAACTATTTTAAACCTACATAGGTTTTTTTAATGTTCTGGCTGTAAAACTATTCAAAATATAAAAATTAATTTTAAAAAGTCCAATTCAAACTTTTAAATAGAAGTATTTTTGTAAATGAAACATTAAAAAAGTGGGAACCAAGCGCGACAGCAGCGCCATATACCTACAAAGCGGCAAAAAACTAAAAATTCCCAAAAATCATTTTGCTTTTGTAATATTAAGAAGTATTTAAAAGATTTTGAAAGGAAAGGGTTGGGATTTTAAACTATTAAATATTCGAAATATTTTAGTCGCTCGCTGTTTTTCAATTTTCCCTCTATGTACGAGTGGCGCTGGTTGTCATGTACCCTATTCCTACACTACAAACCCTTATTCAAAACTAAAGGTAAACCCAACGTGGCTGCAACAGTTGTTCGTTGGATTAAAAAATGCCCCCTATTAAATAACCATTCAAATCACGAGAATCTCACGTCACTTTATCAGCCAATTAGATTCGATTTAATACCGAGTATTTGTTTGATAAAGTGACGTCAGATTCTCATGATTTGAGTAGTTACTTAATGGGGGCATTTTTTAATCCAAGGAACAACTGTTGCAGCTACGTTAGGTTTACCTTTAGTCTATACAAAGCTTGAAGTGATGTTGTTTTTTTTGTTTAGAATGACGACACAGCATTTGATGACGACACGTCATGGTCATCAAAATCCGATTTAAGACCGACTAAAGATAAAAATTACGGTTCACGTTATTGAATAAATTGTTGTAAGATTTTGTTTATAGCCTGACTAGCTCTTCCAGATACCACAACTGTTTTAAACTGAATTACATTTTTGCAGTTTTAGTTGTTGCTGTTTATACTTATGCATTTATTTGAATATTTTTATTGTGTAACGTACGACTCACAAATAAATTATATTTTTTAACAAAATGTGGTATTTAATGAAAATTACATAACAAAACAGTCATAACAGAGTGAAAAAATTTAAAAAGCTGAAGTATAATTTTTTTAAAAATACTAGGAACAGCTTGTTCTAACAATATACCAAGTGTTTCTTATCTCTTACTGATGAGCATGAGACCCTTTACTTTATGAGACGTACGGATGGTGTCATTGATAAAAACCGTTTTTTGAGTTTTAACTGATAGCCAAAAATTTAATCCGTTCCGTTATGGCCTTTTCCCCCGTTACAACCGTGAAACCTTCGTACGACAAAAGTGAAACCTTCGTCTCACGGTGGTGCTTTTTTTATATGACAAATGTCGTACGTAAACATTACCGCGGTAAACTCTACGCATGACCTAAGTCGTACTTTCGTCGGTGTCCGGAAATTTCGTCTTCTACATTACGTCTTTCAACATCTTGTCGTTTAGAACTAGTCTTCAGAACTCGTCTTTTGAATGCAATTTTGCAAACGCATTTTTTAAAATGGCGAGTATTAGCACAATAACGATAATTGTTTGATTGATATTTAGATTTCGCTTAAACTTAGTAAAAAAATAGGTTTTTTCCTTTTAAATTCAAAACGCCCACCGTTATATACAAATTTACCTTGAAAGTAAAGTTTTGCTTGATTTTTAGGTTTAGCTTATACTTAGGTTCTCACATTTTAGAAACAAATCAGTTAATAAAAATTTATCATAGTAAAATTTTGCTTGATTTTAGGTTTTTGCCTAGGCTTAAAAATAGGTTTTCAATCCATTGTTTTAGTTGCAAAATACGGAAAACTTGTCTTTTAAAAAGTACGTTTACAAAATCTCACCCAAGAGACGAGTTTTCCAAAGACGAGATGTTTAAAAAACGAGCTTTCCGAAGACGAAATGTAGAAAACGAGATGTTGAAAGACGTAATGTAAAAGATGAAATTTCCGGGAACTCTATTCGCCAACGTAATACACTGTATCCGTGAGAAAAATCTGCATATTGCCATCGTAGCTTTGACCATTACAATTTTTTCGCTCACTGGGCACTATTCGCTCACAAAAAATATGATGACGGAAGTACATCAGCCATACGAAGGTTTCACGGTTGTAACCGTGGAAAAGGCAATCACGGGAACGGGTTAAGCCACATACTCTTATTAGCACCGTTTTTGAGATATAACGTCTTAAAGTTTAAGTTTTGTCACGAGTCTCAATTGTTTTGAACGAAATTTAGTAATGTTCCCCGGAGTACCCCACACATGTCTTGTTTTTGTGTTATTTAGCATAAATAATTAAGGAGTAATGCCAAAAATTATTTTGTCAAACTTATTCGTATACAAATTATTTTTAAAAGTTATTAAAAACAAGATTGTGCTAAAACGCAGATAGAATACATATCTATAAGAAAAACCCTCATATACCGTTTCAATTTTAGTCATACAAGAGTTAGCATTAAGTTTTTAAGATGTTTTGTAGTTTAGAATGACAAATCGAAATCAAGTATTAAATTCTTAAGATGTTTTGTTGTTTAGAATGACAAATCTGTCGTTTTATATTTTTCTGCTGTTACAGACAGACAGTAAGAATTCCTCTGAAACTTTTAGCGTTTTTTTTATTTAAAATGAATAAACCGTATTAGATGAAGACACGCCATGGTAATTAAAACAAATATAATCAGTCTCAATTCCTTGTTTTCGCACAAAAAAAGGAAAAAAATCCCACTAATCAATGAGCGATATAACGTATTCTCTAACATTTTTTAAAGCAAAAAACTACAAACCACAAATTTTAGAAAAAATTCTCTTCATGCAGTTTTAGAATTAACTGAAACAACCTAAAAACAAACTTTTTTAAATGTATTACTGTAAAACAAACGAACTAGGTCGGAGGCTTTTTTAACAGATTACGCAGTTAAAAAAGTTGATTTACTTGTTTCATGTGTATGTGCGTAAAAACAAAAATAGCAATTTTTTTATAAATACTACCTGCACAAAAACAAAATAATTAATATAATTACCATAAATTAACAAAATATAGATCAGTTTTTACAAAATTAGGCTGCATATATCCTTAAAGTGATTTCGTTAAAAATATAAACCCGCTCTACAAAGCATTATGGCTTTAATTTTAACTTTCTCGCAGAGAACTTTATTGTTTGTTTACAAAATGCGAACGCACCAGTATTTTCCTTCAATTATATTCGAAAAGGCGAGTAACGTTCAACACGCTATTACCAATACTTATTTTTGGTGTAAATTATTTAAAAACGGAGATAAGGGAGAAATTCACCAAAAGTAGGAAACACGTTAATTCGTGATTGATAACTACATTTTTTGACTACATTGGAGTTTTCCCTTTTAAACAATATTACAGTTTTTCCTAAACTACATATTTTACCGAATGTAGAGTTTTTCCTAAACTACATATTTACCGACTGTAGAGTTTTTCCTAAACTACATAAATTTTCCGACTTTCCAAGGTACCCCCCAACTTTAAGGAGTTGTTCATAGTTTCAGTTATTTTTTTGGGCGGAGGGGGAGTATAACACTACACTTGACTTCCCAAGTCATAATCCCTATAACCATACATAATCTCGTAGAAGTTATGGTCATACATAAAGCATAGACGGACAAGCTAAGGGGGGTGGCTACCCCGGGTAAATGGCTGTTTGAAAGCTATAAGGGGGGTCCAGGGGGGGGGGTTCCGTACCCCCTAGCTTTTTAAGGGGGGTCCGTACCCCCTAGCTTTTTAGGGGAGGTCGACCCGGGGTAGACCGGTTTGAAATCCAGAGGGAGGTCACAGGGGGTCTGGTTTCCAAACAAAGTCACATTAAATCATTTATTTAAGTTTTTTTAGCACTAATATAGAATTTTATATACTAAAATAGGCTATTTATGTATAAAAAGAGTACAAAAGTACTGTTTTTTACTACAAAACTGTTTGTGACAGTAAATTTTGACCTAAATTCATACCCAAAATTTAGCTCAGAAGGGGGGGGGGGCACGGGATAGCTTTAGAACTCCAGAGGGGAGTAGGATGTCAAAATTTAAAAATTTTGGGGGGGCCCTAGATTTTTTTCTAGGGGGGGGGTCTGAAATTCCGAGGCTAGGTGAGGGGAGGGACCACACCCTACCCCCTCCTCTATGCTCTCATGTATAGTTACAGTCCATCTGTGGAGCTAACTTTTATACATCATTGAATCATTCAGGTTGTGTAATGAGGAAAATAATTTTAAACTACAAATTTTAGCAGAAATGCAAAGAATTTTTATAGCAACATCTGATTACATACATATATTAATTTCTATAAAAACTATATTTTGACGTTGTGCATTATGATTTAAATTAAAAAAATCCAAGAATGAATGAAAAGCACCGCCAGGTAAATTCCAAAGAACCACATCAATAATCCAGACGTTTCCCACTTTTACTTAAAAGTCATCACCGTTCAAAAACTTCAACACTGTAAATAATAACTATAGTCTTAACTTTAGCAAATTCGTGCATATAAACAACCTTATGTTTCGGCACTGTGAAGTTCTTTTGTCTTACTGCTATTCTATTTTCGTATAGACTAATGACTAATTGCAATCTTTCAATCTATTTTTCCCTATTATTTTGTTCGCTACTACGAAATATTATTCCGCACTCTGATTTAGGGTCGTTGGAGCCGAGGGCACTTAAAGTTGGAACTTGGAGCTGAAAACGGGGAACTTGGGCCGGAATTCACAAAGCGGGATAATCCAGGAGCTATCTCGGTGTTAGTTAATCCGGACAAATTACAGTAGGTTTCGTATACCTGGGGCTAGGTGTAGTAAAATTTTATTAAAAAATAAAAAAAATATATAAAAAGCAAAATTTAGAAGAAATATTTGTATAAAAAACTGATAAACTTTTAAATCTCTATTAAATATTTGCAAATTTGTGTAAAAAATTGTAGAACAAAATATTGTAATTATATGTTAAACAAGGAATTTTTCAAACAAAAAAAATAAAATTAGTCCTACTGGGAAACCTACTGTAATTTTTCCGGATTAACTAAGACCCAGTTAGCCCCGGAATCTACCGTACTTAATCAGGGGGCTAGCCCCGGATCAACTAACACCAAGCTAGCCCGAGGATTATCCCGTTTTGTGAATTCCAGCCTTGGAGCCGAGAGTGTGATACTCGTTAAAACGTATCCCAAAGATTAAACCGAAGCTTAAAACTAACCCCAGGCATTTTTTCGCTTACGGCTATAAGTTCCCATATAAACGGCCCCAAGTTCCGAAAATTTCCCAACCGCTCCAACTTCCCTGCTGATTTCTCTAAAGAACTTCCACTTGTACTGCCCACTCCGCTAATGTATTTCCGTGTCCGTCCCAATGCTTCAGTTCTGTGCTTTTTTCGTAACTGTGACTTTTTCACACAAATATTATAAACGTTATGTGTCAGAGCTACGTTGAGAATCCATAGCGATCCGAGTCTCTTTCTGTTGTAGTAAGTCACTTTTTGCTATTGTATTTCCGTGTCCGTCACAATGCTCAGCTCCGGGCTTTTCTCGCTGTCTCTGGATGTGTTAAGCCCTATCGGACTCCGTGTCTCCTCTAGTAAGTCCTGCCCCACCGGGTCCGGTGATTTAATCTGCATATTGTCCGAATCATCAGCGGAGGAGGATTGCTGACCCGGCCCGGCCCTGTCCGCGACCGGGGCCGGAGGTGGGGGCTGACTTCCCGGCTGTGTCGGGGTGTGCACCACCGGTGCTGGCGCCTGTGGTTGAGCCGAGGAGGCCGCGGAGGGGGGTAGATTCCCCCCGTGCGGGGGCATGGGGGCCCAGACCCCGCCGCCCCCCGGGTTGGGTCCGGCCCCGGACGGGGGACCGGGTCCCGGCATGGGAGGGGGTTGAATCGGGGGAGGCATCCGGTTAGGCATACCCAGCGGGATTCGATTCGGTGACAGCATCGGACCGCCCGGCAATAGAATTTTTCGTCCAGGCGGCCTAAAGAAAAAATATGTTTTTAAAATGTAGGAAAAATTCGGCCACGCAACCCACCAAGGAAAAACAAAAACAAAAGGAACCGCACAAAAGAAAAAAAAGGCAAAAGCCTGCAGCAATCTCGCACAGAGCACCAACCCTCACGCCACCCCCCCCCAGGAAACCCCCCCAACCCGGGAAAGAAAAAAAACGAAACAACAAGAACCGCCGGAAAAAAAGACAGCACGAACCAAAAAGCCCAAGACCGCCGGCAAAAACCGCCCCCCCCCCCCAAAACCCCACACACAACACCAACAACAACACACAACACAAACAAAAAAAAAACAAAAAACAAAAAAAAAAAAAAGAAACCGACATAACCGCCTAATGTAATGTAATTGATCAAGGCGCCAAAATATATAACGCTGTAATAAGATAATCAGCAGGTTGTTTTACAACGCGACAAAAATATTCTTTATTTTTTGGGAAAACTGCGCAATAGCCAATAACTATGACAATTAGAAACAATAATATTAAACAAAGCCTGCGCTCTACAGTATAATGGAGAATGGTGCAGGTTTTTTTTTAAATTTATTATGCTACATGTGCTACCCTAAGCACTTGAGCTGAAACATGTCTGATAACTAATAAAAGATCTACTAGATTTTCCATATACATTCTATTTTGATATAAATGGTGCAACATAAAGTGAGTTCGAAATCATTTCTTTTTTATAATTTTACGGTACATACATGTATTTAGCATACAAAATTTATTTTTAATCATACAACTTGCGGCACGATCTCTCAGTTGTTTTACCATTTAAGGTGGAACGATACAGTTAGGATACCCTGTCGTTTTTTGTGTATAACTCGTGCCGTACGTGACGGACAGAAGCAAACTATATGTTGGGAGAAAGGGTATTTTTTCCGTTCAGTTCGGTACCCTTAACATTTTTGGTGAACTATTTCACGCCGAAATATGCTTCGTTGAAAAAAGTCATTTTAAAACAGTTTAGCCCAATTTAACAAAACCAGGGTTAATATTACGTAATAAAAATTTAACTCAAGTTAGATACACCAAATGTACATGCCCACAAAAAATTTTAGCGAAATCCCTACTATTGAAGTTTTTTAATTTCGTTTTATTGCTAAAATAGTTAAAATAAAAAATAAAAAGAAGCGATAGTAGAGATTTAGTTAAAAACTTAAAAACTGGCTCAAAATTATGGTCCAACTGTTGTGTTAAAAGTTGGGAACAAACTAATTTCTATCAAATGACTAAACTTTTATTTATATTTTTTTGATTTGACGTCGGGAAACTACATTTAGAAACGTTTGTTTAAAACGCGCTTTTAAGAAAGAAGCTCAGACGGAGCAGTAGCCAAGTGGTTAGAGCGTCGAACTTGAAATCCTGGAGCTCTAGTTTCGAGTCCCCCTGGGCAATAGTTTTAACCTCAAAAAAATGTTCATTATTCAATACTGTATTCAACCCCGAGTACGTGTTTTGAGGTAAAACCACTATATAGTCAGAATGCCCCCCCAAGGGAGGGGGTCGCAACCCCCCTAGTTCCCCCCGGGGGTCGAATTGAAAAATGAAGGTCGGTTTCGTCATCAAGACTTCCGAAAACCCCGAGTACATGTTTTGGGGAAAATTGGTGAAATTTTTGCAACTGTATCGTTCTACCTTAAGAAAGCGTCTTTTAATTAAAAAAATTTATTTTATTTTTAATTGTCTTTACTGTCCAATAAACTTAGTTCAACGTAGGTATTAGACCTGATTCACACCGCACCCCAGTGACAAGTGACAAAGCGTTTAGACCGCAATGAAAAGTAACATTGTAAACGCGCGCGGAACGCGTTGTCACTTGTCACTACCGGTGTGAATGTGAACCAGCCCTTAGTTTTTCTTATTCAACAACAGCCTTAAAACCTAAAAAAATTACCGCTAAATGCCTGCTTTACCTAAACGGCGGTATTCCTTCGGGGGGTCCCTGGGGCACAGACGGTTTTTTCATTATTCCTTTGGGCGGAGTTTTCCCGGCGGAAGGCTCCTGTGGCTGTTTAATAGGCGGCGGCGCTGACTCCTTTTTCGGACTCTCCTCTGAAGATTCGCTGGCTATCTTCGGGATTTTAAACGCCTTTAAACTTTTACTGAACACAATACCTAAAAAATAAAAAAAATATACAATTTGACGGGTTTTTAGTGATTTTTAAAAACAAAAAATTCGTGCATTAAAAACATTAAATCTTCTGTATTATTTTAGTTATTAGACACGGAATGCAATTTGCTTCTAGCGCCCTTAATGTATAATGAATGGCCGATAAAGCCGATTTAGATTAACATCTGAAGTGCTGACAAGATCTTTTCGCATTTCAAACGCATTTTTGCGGTACCCAACAGTTTATCACTAAATTTTTTTATTTTACTTTTACGCTAATTTGAAAAAAAAACTGAAATTTCTTTCTTACAATAAAAGAAAAAAAATCTACGTTTTTTTCTGAAGACAGTTTTACCATATTGCTGTTCAATTTTGAAGGAAAAAAATAATTTTTAGGTAAAAGAAGTTTTTTCTTACATTTTGAAGCTTTTTATCGCTAAAGGCTTATTCAGGAATTGGGGACAGTTCGCTCCCGCCACTTCGCTCCCGAGCCACTTCGCTCCTGGCAAATTTTGTGAACGTATTTTTTGCGAAGCTTCTAAAGGTGGAAACCCTATTACAACATTACCTTCGCTGCCTGGAAAAACAGGCTTCTCAGCGGGCGTCGCTCCTTTATCTCCACTTTTTGATATTTTCGACCCCGGTATACCAGCTGGGGCTGACATTTTCCTGAAGGACTCCTCTTTCCGCTTCTTGCTAATTTTTATCTAAAAAATAATATTCAGTAGTATTACCGAAATAAAATAATAAAATTAATAAATTATGCTCATTGAGCCGCATAGTCAAAGGAAAACAGATTTTTAACTACAATTTACTTTAGTTGGTAGTTCATAAAATTTTAACTTAAGGAAGAACACCACAGTTATGACGAATTTTACTAAAAGTTAGATATCGTCTTAGATATTAATTTTTGCCTGACAAAAGTATAGTGCGATCGAAAGCTCAGATTAATGATAAATCTAACGGTAAAAATTTCATTGTTTACCAGTTGTTCATTTTGAGATATATTTCAATGAATCTAAAGCTCAAAAAACAGTTTTTGACCATTTAAAAATTTGATTAGCTCAGTTTTTTTCCGCAATTTTATAGAAAGTTAAAGAAAAATAGGAGGCAACTTTTAGATGTGGTTTGTAGTAAAACGTAATTTAAAATTTGAAGAAAATTAAAAAAATCGATGTTTTTAAAAGGAAAATCAAATAAAAAAAAATCCTGAATTAGTTTTTAAATCAAATACAATTGAAAGTATTGATTAGACTTGGATCTAATTATTTCCAAACTTTCATTAAAATCTGAGCTAATCAAAATTTTTTTTAATTAGCGCCGAGAATCTACATTTTGAACCGTTTCTTTAAAAGTAGCTTTTAAGTGGGAAATCTCAGCTGACACAGTAGCCAAGTGGTTAGTACGCCGGGCGTGGATCCTCTGATGCTTGGGATCGAGTCTTCGCTAGGCTATGTTTTTAACGTCGAAAAAACAAATTTTTTTAAAATTTTTAGCTTTTTAATTAAAAAAATGTTTTATTATTCAAGATACGCTGAATCGAAAATGAAAAAAATACAATATTTTTGGTAATAAATTTTATTAATGTTTTGTATTTTTGACATGCATTTTATTGATGTTATTTGATGATTGTGGATGATAACTTTTTTTTCAGAAAAATGAATGTCAAAAATTGAATCAGCAGGGCTAATTACTTTAGTAAAAATAAATTAGTAAGGATCCGCCGTCAAAATTTAACTGTGGTGTTCTACCTTAAAACAATATTTTACGCTTCAAAAAACAACAACAACAGAAAAAAAACTTAGCAATTAAAAAATTAGTTTCGAACACCAACAACTTAAAATCCGCTTTATTCTGCTTACCTTTTCCTTATCCGGCGGCCCGGTTCGTCTTGCCTTCGGTTCCTTTTCTCCGGACGATGACTTGTGGCGGTGAATTGCCGCCTTGAGGGCTTCAGCTGCCGCGGACCTGTCCTGATTTTTCAGGAGGGTCTTCTTTATCACCACCTTGATCCCCTCCGAACTCGCGGAAGAGGAGGCCGTAGACGTGGATGAAGTTGGCTCCGGAGCTCCGGCCACCAAACCAGGCCCCGTCATCTGGTGGCGCTGCGGGGACGCGGAGGCGGCCACGGCGGCCTGACTGGCGCTCAGCGGTGCCAATTCCGCCTTGGAATAGGAGCCGAACACGGAGTCGATCGAGTCGCTGCTGGAGTCTTTTTTACGAGAAGGGGGCGTGGCCTCAGGGGAAATCTCCTCCTCCATATCTCCACTTCCTACAAACGATATATAGAAATTAATTCATAATTTAATAAAAATAATTTTAAGACAAAAAAAAATTTTATTCACGGAAATTGCATCCTAATAATATTATCATGATCATTTATCAGAAATTACGTAAATTATTTTAGATTAACCAACTAATATTATTTTGTCTTTAACGCAACACCAATACATGATTTAGCAAAAATGCTTCAAATACTTTTATGCTTATTATTCTAATGATTAGTTACTACTACAGTCAAATCGGATTCTAAGAAATTATCTGTACCAGTAGTAGGACCTGACGCAGCTTTGTCCACCAGTTTTCCGATTACAATATCCAGAGATCCTTTGCGACTTTTTGCTAGAATATTGGGCTTTGTCCTGCTGCCTCCAGAATGTTGCTGAGCTGAACCTGAATTACAATAGATAGTTGATGAAACATTCATAGTTTGAACTCCTGAATTTTAAATATAAATTTTATTTGTGGAGTGGCTCTTAAAATTTTTTACACTGAGTTTAAATTTGACGATTCAAATATAACAAGTAAAAATAACCAAGAATTAAACTTGCTGTTGTAGCCAGGCTGTTCCAGCTGCAGATTAAAGCAAAACTTTACGTAGTAAAGTTTTATTTGGCAAGAATAACTAATACCAAGAACATTTGGCATTCCTCCAATAACAAGAATGCGACAATCCCTACCTTTTACACTCCCGCTCTGCGAGGATGCGGTGGAAGAGGCCGGGGAATTGTTGTAGCCAGGCTGCTCCGGCTGGAGGTTCTCGAAGATATTCCCGGTGCCCGGTGGGGAGCCCAACTGAGGCGGCCGCGACATCACCGAGGACACGGCTGATTCGCTCTTCTCCGCGCTCACTTCAATCACGTCTTGTATCTGCTTTCTAAACTATCATTTATTCACTGTAATCTATGTAATAATTAGGTTGGGGGGGAGGCAATCTCAGCGGAATAGTAAAAATATGTGCCGGCCCGTAGTTTTACCCTCGATTTTGAAAACCTTAATCTCGACGGATCTTTACGGGAAATAGCTCAAATTGACCGCCGAGAAAATCCTGACAAAAATAACGTTTCAAATTTCAACATTTTTTTGGGATTTATTTTTTATTTTAGGTCTTTTAAGGGGCGGTTGTCCTAAAATTGCACAAAATTAGGGGGGGGGGTTAAATCGCGCAATACCCTTCGTTTTTTTAGCTACCCATATCTTTTTCTTTTGAAGGAAAACTTTTGGTTAAAAACACTGATTCTAGGTCAAAAACACATTCTGAGCTTTTTAGTGACTATAAGTTTGGCGTTAGCATATTGCATTAACTTAAAAGAAATTTTTTTTCTTATTTTGCCAATTATCAGGGGGGGGACTCTCTCCTCCCCCCCCCCCTGAGGGGGGGGGGGGAAACCCCCTCCAGAATCGGGGGGGGTAGCCCCCCCACCCCCCCCCCGTGCCATGTATGCTTTGAAGGGGCGGTTGCCTAAATTGGACAAAATTACTACCTTTTGCCGATGCCACTTTGATTTTGCCATTATCAGGATCGATGGGCGGAGCAACTTTTTTATTTAAATTTCGAAAAAAATAGGACATATCTTATAAATGTATAGTGAGCCTCATACTTATTCGAAACTAATAAATTATATATCACCTGATAGAAGAGAAACTTTCCTTTTTTTATAGGCTCAGATTTTTTTAACATTTTTATGACACTTTGAAAATCGCTAAAATTTTCAAAAAAATTGCCTGATTTTAAAAATTCGCATAAAATTCAAAAAATCCGATAATTTTGAGAAAAAAAAAACACAAATTTACTTAAAATTTTGGTCGAAAAAGTATGTTTTCTAATTTCGGCCATTTAAAAAAAACGCACAAAATTTGGTGTCTTACGCGAACGTTTTAAGTTTTGTTCCAGAGCAGCTACAAAAAAAAACCCACTAAAAACGTCATTTTAAAGACGACAAAACGGGCTTTTAGATATATTTTACGGTATTTGAAAATTTTTCATAAATTTTTGAGAGAATTTTTTTAGCGTAATTTTGAATAAATTTTTGAATGTGCGTTTTTTCAATTTGTGGACCTGAAAAAATTTTTTAAAAAAAAAGCAAATCGCTTTCGACATACCAGAGTCATACCAAACGTTATAAAAAAAACTTCGATTTTTAAAACTTTTATATCCGAAATTAAACCCAAGACCCGTCTGAGACCTTTTTTTCCGAAAAAAAAACAGTTTTTTTTACCTAGGGGCTATTTTTCCTAAAAATTGCTGGATTGCTCTGAAACTTAAATATGTAACAGATATA
>JASAMX010006412.1:0-12382 GCA_030248175.1 Microlaimidae sp. YZB2_3
ATGAAATAGTTTAAATGATTTAAAAAAGACTTAATGAGATTAAAATTATAACAACCACCAACCATGTAGTCATTTTTAGAAGGCCATTTTGTTCTAGTTTGGCTTACTTCATACGTTATCGTCCTAAATTTAAAAAAAAAGTTTAATAGTTTAAAAATAATAAAAAGATTTAAATTTCACCTACGTTGAATTAGAATTAAATAGAAGTACACCATAACCATATAATTTCCTATATTTTATATTTTAATATATTTTAGCAGTATCGTATACAGTTTAAATAAAAATTATGATTTAGGTCATTAGAGCCGAAAAAACTTAGACCTGATATTGCAGCCGGAAATTAAAAACTTGAAGCCGGAAATGTGGGCTTAGGGTCGAACAGTTTAAACCGCTTAAATAACTAAAGCAGAACTATATTAGCGTTTAGTAAAAATTTTTCACTATAAATCGATTTCATACAATATGTTCTAAATAGGAAACCTCACACCGTTTCTTGAATTGAAATGTTAAAAGTTCATAATCAATGACAGCTTGAAGCCTTGAAGTGCAATAATAATCAGGATTAGTTTTGGCTTTAGGTTTAGAATTCAGATTGTAATAAATTAAAATTTTTGTCTCAAAACACAAAACTACTACTATTATTAGCTCTGAGATACATAAGGTCTTCAATTTCCTCAAAGCGTACAAATTAAGCTGAAATTTGAAGTCAAAAATAAGCTTTGACTTTCAAATAGGGAACTTGGAGCCAAAATTTGAAATGTCTAAAACATGCACTTTAATTAAGCATCAATCTAAGTCAAAAATAAAAAGCTTATAGTTGAAAATGTAAAATTGCTAAATCCTATATCTAAAATTCATCTTAAGCCCAAACCATTTTTTTTTAAATTTGGGCTTAAATTTTTTTATGGCTACAAGGTCTCCAAATATTGCGACGTCATTGTTTTGTATACGAGAATCGAGTGTTTCTGTAAAAAAAATTAAGGTTTGTACCGCATTTTTTGTCATTTACAAGTTGTTGTTTTATTACATTAATCAATGAGTTAACGTGACGAATTTTAAATTAATTAAATTCACAACATTTCGCAATACAATATTTTTTAATCTAAACCTAATCCAAAACATGCCACAATACGTAAAAACTGTAAAAACAGAGAATAATATTATATGTGTGTAGTACGGGTGTCATTAGTTACAAAGCTAAAGCTAAAGTGCTTTAGTACTAAAGGGTTTTTTTGGGTTCACTAAAGCTAAGGCGCGGCTAAACTGAAATTAGCTGGAAAAAGCTCGGCAAAGGTGGGCCCGGCAAAACGTTAGCTTTTGCCACGAAAAAAACAAATCACCAAAAAATCTTAAGTGTTCACGATTTAAAAACATTATTATTTAATAAATTTCTATCAATGAAAAAGGAGAGGTAAGGTATCTTAAGTTAGTATTTTGAACAATAATGCTAAGTAAAACGAATAAAGCGAATTTTGGTTTTAAAATGCTGTGAGTATGAGGTTTTACCTTTTTTGTGTTTCTTGTTTTTGTTTAAGCATTTAGAAAAGGCTGATTTTTTTTTGAAGTATCTTTTTGAGTTTCTAAGAGCTTAACATTAAATTAATTTCATTTTTACTATTTCAGAGGGACATTTTGTGAAGTTGCAGTAAGCGTGTTTTTTTCTTAATAAAAATCTTGGTTAAATGTTTTGTTAATTTAAACATTCGTTTCAGAAAAAAATATTCTTGATAGTTAACCATTTTTGATGGCTATTGACATTTAAAGTTAAAAGTGGAATACAGTTAGAAGAGCAACTTTAAAACTGTAAAATTAACTCTAAAAATAATATTTTTAAAATATAAAACTAAAACCTGATGCAATAAACGTTAAAAACGGCTTTAATGTTGAGTATTTACTGTAAATGTAACAATGCAATGCTAAGAATTACCTTAAAAAGGAATAATTTTTAAAATTTATGAGCATGTCCATATTTGTCAGTTTGGCAAAAGCTAAGGCTAAAATTACTAAGCCTTTTTTGGGATTAGTACTAAAGCTAAGGCTAAACGATTTTTGAACCTTTAGTACTAAAGCTAAGGCACGGCTAAAATGAAATTTCCCGGCAATGCACACCCGTAGTGTGTAGGGCTTCTATCACTTAAGTTTTAGATGATTAGAAAAAACTTTAAGAAAAGATATATAAAAACGTTTTAATATCTTTAAATAATCTGAACAAAATGCATTTATGCTTACCAACAGGGTTCTGGACAGTCGTCGCATTGGTTGATTTTATACTGCTCTCTGTTAAGTATATAATCCTGATAACATGCGTCTAAAACAGAAAATATAATATCAAGAAAAAACTATTTTAGAATTTTTACATAAACTTGTTTAAGCATTTACCCATAAAAATAATATAAAAATAAACACAAAAATTTTAAGACTAGTAACGTAAAAATATTGATTTTCAAATATTTTGAAAATCAGTACTTTTTAAAATTTAACTTTTAATATTCTCAAACTAATTTTGAAAATTTTAATTTAAGTAATGTGAAAGTAACGGTTAAAAATTTAAAAAGGTACGGTACAGATTCAAAATTTTTTGTGTTTGATTTTGATGATTTTTTGGGAAAACCTTACTCCTACCCCCAATAGCCCATAATTTTTTTTGCCAATTTATTTTCAGCGGTTATTACCTTAAAGACGGCTAAATGGGTATATAAAAATATAAATTATAAATGATTAAATTAAAAAAACGGCAATTTTTAACTTTGTTAAAAGTCTTGATTGTTAATATCGGTACAGTATTTGTTGAGATATTACTATTTTTTATACAAAAAATGCGATTTTTGGCTCAAAATAGGAAGTTTTAGTAACGAGTTTTCTCGGCAAACTTAAGCAGGTTTTATAATTTGTGAGCGAGCAGTCGCGTAATCGAGTCGGTTGGGTTACAATGTGGTTTTGCACCACTTTATTTATTTTTATTTTTTCATTAAATAAACATAAAAATAGTTAAGTTTTAGTACGAAAAATTTGGTTTTTTTTGTATTTCAAAACTAATTAATAAAAACATTTGTTCCCTATTTTTAATGTTATAGTGTTAAAAACGGAAGGGTTTTGAATTTTTTGTTTTCAAATGATTTTATTTGTTTGTTTTTACATTAGTGTAAACATTATATGCTTTAAGAAATTGTTGAGAATGTTTTAATGAAAAAAGTCGTGACGCATCATGACCTGGTTTTTTCTCGCATGATTCTTTTTTAGTGTTAAATGCTCGAGTTTGTTACACAATGAATTGTTTTCTATATTTCCTGTTTTGATTTAGGGTCGATGGAGCCTTGGAAACTTGGCGCTGGAACTTGGAGCCAAAAATAAGGAACTTGGAGCCGTAGGTGGGGAACTTGGAGTCGTGAGTTGGGAACTCAGAGCCGAAAATAAAAAGCGCTAAAACGTTTACCTAAGCCTAAGCGAAGCCTAAATCTAACCCCAAACCAATTTTTTCTTAAAGGGTCCAAGTTCCCATTGCTCGTGGCTCCAAGTTCACAAAAATTTCATATGGCTCCAAGTTCCCTGCTTGTGGCCCCAAAGACCCAGTACCCGTGTTTTTTGGCCAAAGAATTGAGGGTGTTTTCCCAAAAACACTGCTCTAATTTTAACAATCAAGATATCAAAAAAGTAAAATTTATCATTTCTTTTGATTGAATCATTTGTAGATTAAATTTTTGTACTTATTCAGTTATTTTTTAAGTATAAATACCAACGTTAAATGCTACATGCTAAAAAATACCATTTTCTAAGGATCATACTTTTTGAACCACTTAAGATATTTTCACAAAAATCTTTTCCAGGCCATTGGAAAAGTTGTAAGATTTTTACAAAAAATAGCATTAATGAATGACAAAAAGTTTGACTTTGTACCGCATTTTTAAGTACAATAAAAATTAAATGAAGCTTTATCTTTTTAAGTAAAAGAGAAAGTAAATTATGATAAAAGTGTTTTTAAAATTTTTGCAAAAAGTCATAATTAAAATCAAGTGCTCAAACTGTTGTTATTTTAATGATTCTTCCGGTTTTTAGTACTAATTTTAAACTTTTAGTTTTTAATTCTTCATTCATTTAGTTTAATAAATATTTCTTATAATGTCAGTTTATACATTTATAAAAATCTTCGTTGGTACCCTGGTTGGCTGTTTTTTTGCAGCGCTCCGACATTTCGTCACAAATTACGAAATTTATCTTTGTTCTTTATACTTTAGAGAGAAGTCCCAACTCTGCGAAGAAAACAAACACACTATCAAGAAATAGTGGATAAGGTTTATGTGCAAATAGAACTAACGTTGTTGGCGTTTGTATGTGTTTGTTTATGTGTTCCATAATTTTTTTTGTTTATCCTGTAACCGCAAAAACGACTAAACTAAAAATAAATATAAATGGAAAGTTTGTATTCATAAAAATTTTGTAATGTATGCATTTTTTTCACATGAAGATTTTTATTTTGAGCAAAGGATTTCTTTTTTGTTTATAAAAATAAAATGTATTTTGTATCTGAGCTGCATCAAAACTATTTATAAAATATATTATTTTTTTACTCAAAATTTTAATTATTTACAGGCGTACGTTAAACACGCTAAGGTAAAATATTATCATAAAAAATTGCGCAAATCTTTGAAACTGGATCAACGAAAGCTTAGTATATATGTTTAATTTATTTACTTACATTTTTTTACATCTGATCGTTTACAAGCAATTGTAGACTCGTCCAGAAATGGTTCTCTGGGATCGGCGCAACCACAATGAGAAATTAAGTCGTTTTGAAAACAACTTCTTGCACAAGCCTAAACTACATAATAAAATATAAATTAAAAAAAAGTAACATCTCTTAAATTGATTAAAGAAAACAACGTCACTAATTTTAAAAAAGGCAGTTTTCTGTTTATGCAAAATTTTTTAAATTTTAGAGTAAAACAGCATATTTAAACGTCGGTTTTTTATAGTATTTTATATAAATATGATTAATTTTAAACAAAATTTAAAACACATTGATAATACACATTTTTAAACGTAATTTCCTTACGTATTGTATGTTATAATAAAGCAAAATTATAACCAAAAATATTACTCAAAAAGTGAAATAGAGAATGACCATACATATATTATAACAGACTGTATTGATAATAAATAGTGAAATAAACTAGCAAATTACTAAAGGTTACCTCAATGCTGTAATTAAATTCTTTGTAGAGAAACCCAGGTGTTTGTTTATCCGTACATTTTCCATATGGTTTGGGTAAGCCTCTTGTTTCTGTCTTAAATTGCTTTTTATTATTAGGTTTTTATTTTTTTATTTTTTAAATAATGTTTTATTTGAAATCACAAATTTACCTGTAGACGTAAAATTAAATGTCAAGCTCAAGTCAAAAATGTTTTATCGTTAAATTAAACCTGTGGACCTTTATTAAAAATATATAATACTATATATTATTGTATTGTATATTCTTGCCTTTACTATTAAAAAAAGCTCATTTTACTTAAAGGAGCATTGTCACAAATAAAAAAAGTTTTTAAATACTGAACGGATCCGGTTAAAATTTGGTAAGGTTGTAGCTTAGGTTCTAAGAAATATCAAAGCTGAAGCAAATGGATTCAATATTAAAAAACTTATTAGCAATCGGCGATATAGACAAAATTTACCACACACAAACACCAAACACCAAAAACCACGCATTTTAACGCAACAACGGACGGAAAATCCGGTAAAACCACGAGGTGTACTTTATGTAATACCAATTACCGTAATATAACGCAGGAATAGTGTCTGACGAAAATGAAAATCGTGTGGTAAAGTTTGTATTGAGTTATACTAGGACATAAGTAATAATTTATAAGTGATAATGATAGTGATGATGATAAATGATAATGAGTGCTAAGTGATAAGTAATAATGATAGGTGATAATGATTGTGCTTATGATAAGTCATAATCATAAGTTATAATGAGTGATGATTGATAATGATAGTGATAAGCGATAAAGATAGTCATAATCATAATTGATAGCGAGTGATAAGTGATAACAATAAATGATTAGTGATAATAATAGTAATAGTTATAGGTGATAATGAGACAAGTGATAAGTGTTAATAATAAATGATTGATGAAGTTAATAATGAGATAAGTTATAAGTTATAGTGATAATGAAAGTGATAAATTATAAGTGATATTGATTATCATTATCACTTTATCATTATCACTTATCACTAAATCACTATTATTATCACTATCATTATCACTTATTACTATCACTTATCACTTATCTCATTGTTATTTATTATTATCACTTATAACTTATCGTTATCACTTATCATTCATTATCACTTATCACTCATTATCCCTTATCACTTGTAGTCATTTATGATGATCACTATCATTATCACTTATCACTCATTATCACTTATGACTATCACGTATCTCATATCATCCATCATTATCACTTATCGTTATCACTTATCACTCATTATCACTTATGATGATCACTATCATCATCATTTATCGCTCATTATCACTTATGATTATCACTTCTCACTTATCTTATTATCATCTATCATTATCACTTATCAATTATCGTTATCACTTATGACTCATTATCACTTATTATTATCACTATCATTATCGTTTATCACTATAATTATCGCTTATCACTATCATTATCAATTATCACTCATTATAACTAATGATGATCACTTATCACTTATCATAAGCACTATCATTATCACCTATCATTATTACTTATCACTTAGCACACATTATCACTTATCATCATCACCATCCTTATCACTTATAAATTATCACTTATGTTCCAGTATAACTCAATACCTACTTTACCAAACGATTCTCATTTTGGTCATACACTATTCCTATATTTCCTGTATTATGTTACGGTAATTGGCATTACATAAAGTACACCTCGTGGTTTTACCATTTTTTCCGTCCGTTACTGTTTTAAAGTGCTTGGTTTTTGGTGTTTGGTGTTTTTGTGTGGTGCATTTGGTTTCTATCGCCGATTGCTAATAAGTTCTTTAATATTGAATCGATTTGCTTAAAATTTGATATTTAGCTTTCTTAGATCTTAAACTAAAACATTTCCAAATTTCATCCAGATCCGTCCAGTATTAAAAAAGTTTTTTTATTTGTGACAGTGCTCCTTTAAAGTTAAATTTTACGTGATTTTAGAAAAAAGTGTGGATATTTGGTCATAAAGTTTTTGGAAATCAAAAACATTGATTGGACGTTTATATTTTGAAAGTGTTTAAAAACCGAGCAGCTGCTATATAGACTAGTTCTGAATAAGGATTTCTGAAGGCTTGGTTCTTTCATTTTTTTCATATTGGCAATGCTTGCGTGTTTTTGGGCCTACCTTTAATAATTACAAGACTTACAAGTCGAACAGAGTAAGAGACCATCATTCCAAGTCCTGTACTATATCCTTCTGCTTCTGCAAAAACTTTTCTATGAGGGCTATGAATAACAATACGAGTGCCCTCGATTTGTGTTGTTGGCATATAGTCAGATATATTGCTCATTAAAATAAGTTCCAAGCCTAAGAAAAATTTGAATTTTTTTCTTAAAAAATTTATTTTCAATAGCCTTGAGTACATCAACTGTAATGAAAAAACAAGTTTTTTAACTATTTGTCATTTTGTTTACGGCATTGCATACAGAAAAACCGGGGAATTCAGTCAGCTTTCATTGTTAAGACGAGTGTATTTTTTGTCAAAAAGTGCTCAAAGTAAAAAAGATGTAAATTTAAGTTTAAGTAAACTAATGGAGTTTTTCCTAATCTTAAAAAGACTTAATACTTTGTTAGTAGGTTAAAAAGTACAAAAAACAATGAAAAAAACAAAGAGTATGGAGCTTGGATTTGGTAGTAAACCTACGTGGGACTATCAGTACTGCTTCAGTGATCTTGTGATTTGCCTACAATTCTTTTTATATAATTTGAATGGAAAAAGTTAAATAAGAATATGCTGAATAAATCGACAAAATTTTAGTGGGTATTTACATATTCTTTAAAGTTTGAACAAAAGAAAAAAAGAATAAAAAGTAACAAAATTCTCAGAGTTTATGATGCAATATTGTTTAAAAAAGCGCTTTAGTCTACTAAATACTTTAATAAAATTGATAATTGATAGACACTTGCTTTTCTAATTAATTGAAGTGAAAATTAGGAGACAATCGATTTGCATTGATTTTGAAAAAATATAGATCTTTGATGGTGTTATAACTAATTTAAATAAAAAAAAAGTTTTGGATATTTTGCAACAATTGCACACTCAAGTTGGTTTTTTACTAGCAATATAAATGATGATGCCAAACTAAAGAAAAAGTGTTCCAGATTTTTAAAACTAGAAAAATAAAATTTTTTCAGTTTTTTAAAGTTTTAATTTATTAATAAAACAAATATTTTATCAATAAGAACTATTTTTTATAGAAATGTTTTTTATCAGAAATAATACTATTTTTTATATGACTGGTAAATAGTTTTTGCAATATACCTTTTCTTGGTCCTGGCATAGAAACGACAAATTTGGGGTCTCTTTGATGATGGAATGTATAACAAGTACCATACGTCGGGTCTAATCTCTGTTCTAGGTCACTAAAAATAATTAGAAAATCATTTGAGAAAATATTTAGAAAAAAATCAAGGTTAAACAATGTTGTATATATTCATAACCAATAAGTTAGATAATTTAAGTTATAAATACATTATGAATAAGTTATTTATTTTGATTTTTAAAATTTTTACAGGGTCTACAATTAATTTTTTGAAGTACAACTTGCACCAAATCTGTGATTTAAGGTCTATGAAGCTTTGGGAACTTAGAGCTGGAACTTGGAGCCAAAAATAGGGAACTTGGAGCCGTAAGTGGAGAACTTGTGGTCGAAAGTTGGGAACTTAGAGCCGAAAATAAAAATCGCTAAAACGTTTACCTAAGCCTAAGCAAAGTATAAATCTAAGCCCAAATAAATTCACAAAGTTCCCAAAAATTTCCGATGGCTACAAGTTCCCTTTTTGTGGCACTAAAGACTCCGTACCCAAATCGATGAACAATTGTTTTGAACAACATATATAGAAAATTTTACAAAAAAAACAAAAGAACTGCTGTAATTTGTATTTAGCAACATATTTTGCCGTTTGTTTGTTTTATTATTTTTGTTTTTTTGTTTGTTTTAACAGATAATTTATTTAGCGCGCTAGTATTTTTAACTTGGTGTGATTTAAAACGTGCTAAATTTTTGGCCGAATTTTTGACTGCATTTCAAAAAAAAACCGAGCTCTCAGCACCACAGTCATTACTTTTTATATCATATTTTTTTACAAACTGATCTGGTTCGGTTGGAATTTAGATTTACAATCATTTTGTTATTCGTTTCAAAAAATTTTTCTTAAAAGTACTAATAGTAATAATATAAAATAAAAGAAAAATTGACAAATTGACAATGAACTTACAGCAAATCAACTGCAAAAAAGGTAGTATTTAAATGACACTTTGAACTAGCATTAAAAGAAAAAATGAACAAAAAAACGTAAAAAAAATGTTTAACCCAAAACAAAAAAAAACACAAAGTGCACAATATTTGTATAATTTGTTTAAAATACGCTTGTATAAATCCCCAAGCGCTTCAAACTTAAATTTTTCCCAATAAATGCTCAAACTTCTCTCATTTAAAACGTACAAATCAGTTACAAAGGATCTTTTGAGTTTGTTTTTTTGGAGCTTTGTCTATCTTTGCACAAAACTTAAACAAGTAGAAAAATAGTACAATAAGACAGGACTAACAGTCAATCCAGTAAAGACAGAGTTAGTTCTATTCACACGCCAATATAAAATTCCAGTGGTAAGATTACCTTATCTGTATTGAACACAACTAAAGTTGTCAAAAGAAAAAAAACTAACTTGGGGTAATTTTACACAGCAAACTGAATTGGAAAGCTCATGTTATATAAAAATAAGGAAAGCAACAGCAACTCTGTGGCAGTGTAGAAGAGCGGTTGGAAAAACATGGGACTTTCCCCCAAAATAGCCAGTTGGATATATACAGCTATAATAAGACCAATGGTAAGCTATTGTGCTATTGTATGGTGGCCTCAAATGGAACTAAAGCAAGGTTCAGTCCATTCAGTCAATTAAGTCAAGTCAATCAAGTCAATCAAGTCAGTCAAGTCAGTCAAGTCCAAAGAGTAGTGTGCTTAATCATTTCTGGAGCCATAAAAACAACATCTACTGCAGCCATGGAAGTTCTCCTAGGACTTGTACCTATTCACTTGTTTGTGAAACAACAAGCAATGGCCGCGTTCCACAGCCTTGTAAAAATAGAGGAATGGTACCATTGAGGTACACCCTAGGGACATACCAGAATAAAAGTATTGCACTGGGCGCCATACCTCTTATGCAGCTCAGAAGTGACTACTGCAAAAAAATTTTAGGTTTAAGAAAAAATGCCACATTCCAATTCCTGCAAGAATGGAGTGGAATGATAATAAAGAGAACCTATTACCAAAAGATGCTCTAGTCTTCTATACTGATGGGTCGCGAATGGTTGAGCAAACTGGAGCAGGCGTTCACTATCATTTCCAGCAGGTTATGGATCAATCACTACCTCTAGGAAAACATGCAACCGTGTTTTGAGCAGAAACATATGAAATCAAGAGCCAGTATTAAAAATTCCTGACCTGGCAGTGAAGACTGCGCTTTATGGATGGGGTACCAAGCAACATCAAAAGCTCTGGCAAACCCTGGAAACATATGAAAAGCTAGGAGATATGTGGGGATACCACTTTTCAAATCGCACAACTTCTTCTGCAGTTGCCACGGAAACAACTTAGACTAATAATAGGTGTAATAACTGGACACTGCACTTTAAACAGACACTTGAAAATATTAAAGATCAATAAAAGCAGTCTGTGTGCTCTTTTGCATAAAATAACAAGAGTCAGCAGCTCATTTTCTAGAAAAATGGCCAGCATTGTGCAACTGCGACGCAAAAGTGTCGCCGTGCGTTGGTCCCTTTTGTCCCCCAGCGCCCCTTCGCCTCCTGCGTAATTATCAAATATTTTTATCCCCTCCCCTTAGCTGCACAGGCAGCTCGTCGCTCTCACGCCCGGGTGGCTCGCCTCACTTACAAACCGACTAAGTCGGCGGTGAAAAGGCGGTCGTACTTAACGCTCCGCAGGCCGCTCAAAATTCACCTTTGGGCTCCTCATTTTACACAGGCGTGTAAAATGAGTAATCACTCAGCAAGTAGCCGGTTGACCAGAGCGGGGATTACAGCGTGTTAAAACATACAAACACGTGGCTTTTGTTTTCAAAAATTCCGCATATATAAGTGGCGCGGTTTCGCCAAAACGTCAGTTTAAAAGTTTTCTTTGACTCGTTCGGAACAGCCTACAACCGGAATAGTTTTTAGAAGAACTTAATGCACCATTTTTGAAAGAGGGTTCCGAAAAGGAACCCTCTAGTTCGTTTGTGTTTGCTTACCCCCTGGGTTGTCCGGGGTTGGTTGTGTCCCCTTGTTCGAGCCGAGTCGGCAACGGTTTTTCTACCGACCGACGTTTTTATAGTGTTTTCGTTCGGCTCCCCCCTCCCCACCTCTACTAAAACTACGGCCAATTGGTGGAATTTTCCGACTCTTCGAGCCCCCCTACAGAGAAACCGCGCCAACTAGCGCATTATGCGACGTTGGTAATTTTTATATCCGGATCAGTTTGCGGTTTAATCCCCCCTAGTCACCCGGCTAATACTTGCAGATTGGAGGAATAACGATCGTAGATCAGCCAGGTAAAATGGCCCACCGTGGCTTAGTCGGACCGATTGAGTTTGAGCTAGTCAGAACTAGCTCCGTAGGACTGTTTTTGTAGACACTTAAGTTTAGGCTAAATAGGGTCCCCCTTAAGTTGGTGGTGGTTTAGGTTCTCCCCTTTCCTCCCCTTACTTAAGCTAAGGCCCTCTTTAACTTAAGGGTTAGCTATTGGGTTACCCACCCACACCGTCTGTAACAGTCTGCCTTCGTGTAGGTTTCCGGGGTAATTGCCGTTTAAAAGCGCCAAACTAATAAACTGTGTTAAATAGGCTATAAGCCTCCTTTTTGTATTCTCCCCCTTCACTGCCCGCAGCTTCGGCTAACCAAAAAGCGCCCCAATTCATTAGTTAAGTTCCCACCTAGGCTAAGTACAATCAACATAGTAACAAACCTATTTTTTAAGTAACACAATAGGCTAAGTAAAAGTCCCCAATAGGTGCCGCCCGTAAAGTAGGCTTACCCCCATTTTTGTGTAGCGTGTTTTGGCCTGGTAATACCTTGGTTGGCCGCCAATAAACTTAAATACCGTAAATCCGTGTTTGGCAGTTTAG
>JASAMX010006413.1:0-13166 GCA_030248175.1 Microlaimidae sp. YZB2_3
CAAGTTTATCAATTTTATGTAAATTTTCTTAGAAAATGTCTAGATAAAAATTTAATTATTTGGCCACTCTAATTCTAGTATAGTATAAGACCTATGAATTTAACTCTAGTATAGTATAGTATAGTATAGTATAATTTTTTTAAATTTTCTTACTTGTAACGTTACTAGTAAGACAGGTATACTGGAATTAAAAAAACCATTAATTCTAGTATAAAGTAAAATTTCATTAAATTTTTGGATAACCAAAGTAATTCAAAATTTTTACGTAATTAAAAATTATTCAACACTTAAACAACAAAGTGTTTTAGTAAATGTTGTGGTTTTGTTGCAAAATTTAAAAAAATCCAAACGATTATAATTTATCACAAAAATCTGTTTAAACCCACACAATATTGCGCGATTATTTTGCATTTTTTATATTAAAATTTAAAAGTTATATTATGGAATTATATTTCTTTTTTGCTGATAATATGCTTGTATTTATCATTGATCTGGGAGGGGGGTGATTGACAGATGCTTGGTCACGAAATGTCGAAAAATCCCGAATTTAATAATATTGCCGGATTAGGGTATCTGACTTAATTTCGGCCAGGCCTTAATTTCGGCCACCAATTTAAGGTGTTAGAAAATTGGCTTATTTTTAAAAAACAAAAGAACTGGCACAAAAGTAACTGGATGAATGTTGAATAAAGTGTTTTTGCAAAAGTTTTTTATTTACATTTTCATATAAAAAGTGAATTTTTTGTGATTTTCTGGATTTTCCCTTTGTGTTTAAGCTGCATCAAATTTAGAACGAAGCACTATATAACTTTAAAATAACTTCTATTAGAGGCTCAAAATTGTTAATTTTGCATTTTTTGATATTTTCTTTAAAATCACTTTGCAATGCGCTTAACTAACTACGCATTTTAAGATACCGTTAATTTCGGCCACCTTAAAATTCACGTGAAAGAACCTGTTTAACACGATTTGCACCATCATATGTACAGGTAGGGTTACATAACACATAATTTACTAGGTTGTATTAAATTATGAATAGACCGGAAGGAATTTCTCAAAAATAATATTGAAACACAAAAAAAGTTAGGTTATTTTCTTGTCGGAGGGTAGCAGTCCTGTAGTAAATATAGTAAAAATCAATGTCAATGGGGTTTCCCCACCCAACCCACCACTCAACACAATATAGAGTACCAATGTTTCAAAAAGTTGTGAAAGTAAATTAAAACACAGTAAAAATGTCAGGTTATTTCTTTTGGCGGAGGGATGTATTCATAAGAATTACGTAGTAAACACCTGTGTGGACTGGAGTAATCCAACTACCAATTGACTAGGTTTGAACTATCAATAAGCCGGTAGATGAATTTCTCAAAGATTATTGAAATGCAGAAAAAACTCAGATAGAAGGTAAAAAGGTTATTTTTTTGGCGGAAAAAAAATAAAAAACGTATTCAAAAAAATAAAAAAGGTGGCCGAAATTAAGTCAGTTACCCTAATACCCACATTTTAAAGAGTATCATACGAAATACTTTTAGATATGAATTTGTTTTTGACTTAAACTTAATTAATTCTAGCGGTAATATAAAAATTATTTCAAAGTTCTAAAATATAAAAATTGAAATTTTTGCATATAACCCTATAAAATGTTAAACATAATAAAACACATTTCAAGGTTAAATCTGAAAATACAATGGTTTTTTAAAAGAAGGTAAAATATATATAGGTTAAGTTGTAAAAAATGTAAAAAAAAGTATAAAAAAACCACAACACTCACAGCCAGAGCTCTTATTTTGTTTCTAGAAATCTTAGTGGAAAGTAGCGCTTTGGCTAAAAAGTACTCCGCTAAAGGTACAGTCCTCCAGACTTGTGCACTGCCCCCCGGGGTTTTATTGGGAAGGGACAATTCCAAAATGGGGGGAGAACTGGGAGAAATTTTTTGAAACGGGGGAAATAAAACGGAGATCGGGGGGCAAGCAGGGGAGAAAGAAAAAAAAGAGGAAAAAGAAGAGAAAAAAGAGACAAAACAGCGAAATTTAAGTAAAATAGGTCTAAAATGGCTTAAAATGTATTGAAACCGGCTAAAAACTGCAAAAATTTTGCGATGATGGCGCAATAATAGGTAAAAAAAGGAGCCATAGTTTTTAGGTACTTTTTCATTTTTGAGCGGAGCAGACAATAAAAATGCAGGTCACAGCAACTAATATTCCGCGCGGGGGATTTCTAGACTGTGAACAGGTCTGGTCCTTTAAATGATCTTGTGATTAATATTTTCTAATTGGTAAAAAGAATTTTAAGAATTTTTTGTGTTCTATGGCATTCCAAAAATATTTTAACTGTTCTGATTCGCTAAAAATTCACCGGGTTTTACTGTCTATAAATAAAAAAAAAGCCGAACCCTATTTTTTTCTTATCAGAAAACGAAGTAATCTCAATTTGCATTAAATAATTTGTATCATCAGATTTGGGATCGATAGAGCCTTGAGAACTTGGAGCTGGAACTTGGAGCCAAAAATAAGGAACTTGGAGCCGTAAGTGGGGAACTTGGAGCCTAAAGATGAGAACTTGGAACCGAAAATAAAAATCGCTAAAACGTTAACCTAAGCCTAAGCAAAGCCTAAGTATGGCCCAAAACCATTTTTTTTAAAAAGGCTCTAAGTTCCCATTGCTCGTGGCTCCAAGTTCCCAAAAATTTTCGATGGCTCCAAAGTCCCAGCTTAAGGCTCTAAAGACCCCGTACCTATCATCACTATCACCACATCATTTTGGAAACAGTAAAAACACAAAATCATAGCAAATAATGTGCATTTTTTTACGACTAGCTGCTACACAATTTCGACACCCATGCACACGCACACCCGAGGTTGTATTTTTTAAAAATCACCACACGGTTTGAGTATGGTTTGAGTTGGTGGGAAAATAGTACGGTTTGAGTTATAATTCACATTTAGAAGACACTAAACAGTGATGGTGCGGTAAAAATATTGTTGTTAAAAGAATTTGGTAAATTTGTTAAAATAATAACATATGTTGAGTTTTCAACCACATTATAATTTTATAAATATTTTACTTGAATTTATTTTAGTATAAACTCTACTAGAATTATTTTAGTATACTATGTAGTAAAAAAACCTTTAATTCTAGTATAGTATAGTATAGTGTAGATCGCTCGGCTTTAATTTTAGTATAGTATAGTATATATAGTGTAACATGTCCGGTTTTAATTCTAGTATAGTATAGTATAGTATAGTATAGTATAGTATAACACCAAAATAATTCTAGTATAGTAGTATAGTATAGTATAATTCTAGTATAGTAGGCATACTTGTTTGAGCATGTTTTATTTAAAATCTGAGTAGCAACATAATAAAGTACGCGGTAATTTTTATTCTTGTAGGCTAAAATTTCGTTTAAAAATTAAAATTTGAAAACGTTTCGTATTCGTAGACTACTCCGCTAAACTAGGACAACAGAAATCAAAAATTTACCGTGAATAATTGAAAAATGTCATAAAAATAAAATAAACATTATAATAATAAAAAAATATTTCTTAATGATTGTCATTTATGCTGTTTTAAAAAAAGACTGTCATGCTTATCATTTTTCACGTATAGGTAATTATATCCTCCATGTAAAATATTAAAAGCATTATCCCTATGGAGAAAAATTCCAGCCACTTCTATTATTACTTGTTAATTACATCTATGCTTTTACTACCACACCACTATTATGCTGATGAAACAATAACAAAGTTATCGTTTGATAATTTTCTGTATTTTTAATTAATTGTAACACAAAATACCATTAGGATTTAAAAAAATATAAGCAACATTAAAAGCTTGGGCTTGTTTTATAAAATAATGTTTTTGAAAGAACATTTTTTATAAAAAAAATTTATTTCTTCCTAATTTTTTTTTGTTTTGATCATAAACATAAGACTATACTATTAAAATCTATCGTTTATTGCTTGTTTTAATCAATTAAACATGGGCGTTGGAGTTTTTTGCTACCAAAATAACAAGGTCCGTGTTTATTTTTCAGCAGCCTAATGCCGTGCTAACGACAAAAATGATTATCAGATTTAGGAAAAGATTAAACAATTTTAAAAGCCGTAATTTCAAAAGGCACAATTATTTAATAGGACCATTTATTATAAAATATGATTTTATATTAATTATAAATTCCACTGCAAATTGTCTAATGAATGTTTTTACGAACAGATTTGTTTTCGTAGAATTTATATAACAGCGCTTTATGACGATTTTTAAATTAAAATGTTAAACTTAAAACTTTTTAATAATTATTTCAAATAAAAGCCGCTACAAAATTTTTTCTAATTTATTTTAAGAACCGGACAGTCGCCATAAAAGTCGGTCACACAAATAAATGCAATAACAGCGCAATACTGTTAAACTAAGGCTTTAAAAGAATGAATTTAGCAAAATATTACTATGACTTGTGTTGTAGTTCAGTGGCAAAATGTTTCCATATATAAAAAAACTCACTAGTTAGAACTTCGAGCCCAGTTTTAACCCCGAAATTTTGTGTTTAATTTTAATATTAATTTGGGCCTTGAAGCAAAGTCTACAGTGATATTTTCTGAATAATAAAATAAATAATATATACAAGATACATCATTACCTTTCCTAAAAACTAATTTGCTTTTTTTACGATTTAGGTCGTTGGAGCCTCAGGAACTTGGAGCCGAGCAATTTTAAAGCCCAGTTTCAAGCCGGAAATTTTGTGTTTAATTTTAAAATAAATTTGGGCCTTGAAGCAAAGCCTACAGTGATATTTGCTGAATAATAAAATAAACAATATATTACAAGATACATCATTAACTTTCCTAAAAACTAATTTGCCTTTTTTACGATTTAGGTCGTTGGTGCCTCAGAAACTTGAAGCCGAGCGATTTTAAAGCAAGTTTTAACTGGGTTGTTGTAATTGCAATTACGACAACCCAGTTGAAACTATTGCGTGTATCCTAAGGGTATGGAGTCTTTAGGGCCGCAAAGAGAACTTCGAGCCGTCAGAAATTTTTGGTAACTTGAAGCCGCGAACAATGAGAAATTGGAGCCCTTGAGAAAAATTGGCTTGAGCTTAGATTTAGAATTCGCTTAGGTTTAGGTATAGGTTTTAGCAAATTTTATTATTGGCTCCAAGCTTCCAACTTACGACTCCCTGTTCCTTACTTACGGCTCCAAGTTTCCAATTTTGGCTCCAGGCGTTCCAGCTCTAAGATCCCTCGGCTTTATCGACCCTAAATCATTCTAAGTAAGCCTAAGCAAAAACCTTAAAATCAAACTAAAAACAAACTAAAATAAAAAATTTTAATTTTATAAACAACAGCTCAAAAATTGCTCGTCTTTAAGTTCTTTATGATCTATCGACCCCGTACTTTTTTTTTACTTTTCTCGGCATCATTTAACCATAAAAATAATGTGAAATGTATATTAAATGTTACTTATTGTTTGGGTTGGGGCTCCATGAAGAAGAGAATAAAATATTTGAAAGTTCATTTGAAGTGCCATTTCAGGTGTTTCAGAACTACCAGAAGGACCAAGTGGAGAAGACAGATTCCGCAAAAGTTTTGGAAGAAAAGTGCTCTGAAATAAATAAACATGAAATGGTTTTGCTATTGAAATAATATTTTGTGCAAAAAATTTCCAACTGAGGAAATAAACTCATATTGTACAAATTTAAAACTTGGTTGCGCCGTCTATGGGAAGCCAAGGCCTCTACATGGTTCTAGAACCAAAAATAAAATTTGGAAACTTAAATTAAATCTTCAGGGTTGCTTATTTTATTAGTTTAACAAATTAAAGAAATAAATAACATAAGTAAACTGTTTTGTGGACAATTAATTATATATTTTTCTTTTTTTCCAGTAATTCGTGTAAGTTTAGTTACGTATGTAAAATGAAATGCGTCTGTACGTGTCGTGTTAAGCGAATAAACGTTTAATTAACGTCTTCCCGATGATTCATTCATCAATAATTTAATATTATGATGGCTACCTCTACAGCAAAAACATTTGTAGAATATCTTGGATTGATGGTACTGCTCCATATTTATTTGTGATGTGAGCAAATAATAATTTTTATTCAAAATTTTTGCTTTACTTTAACTAAGATATGGAAAATTTAAAGCAAACAAATAGCCTAAAGGCTGGTTCATACTTATGACAAAATGTCTTTTGGACAAAGTCCAAAGGACCATTTTAGAAAAGCCACAACGTCCTTTGGACAAGCCAAAACGTCCTTTGGACTTTTTCTTTTGGACGTGATGCTACTTAGAATTTGTCCTTTGGACTTTTTCCAAAGGACAAAATCCAAAGGGAAAAGTTCAAAGGACAAAAAGTATGAACACGTTGTCCTTTGAATTTTGTCTTTTGGTCTTTGTCCTTTGGACAAAGTCCAAAAGACGGTTTTACACTATATTTGTCCTTTGGACAAAGTCCAAAGGATTTTGTCTTTTGGACTTTGTCCTTTGGACTTTGTCCAAAGGACGTTTTTTTTGTCATAAGTATGAACCAGCCTTAAGTCATTTTTATTTTTATTTAGGTATCTACAAATTTTAATTTTTGTGATTACAAGTTTTTTTACCGATTTAAACTTGCTATTTTTTTCTATGTAAATAAATTGTTTCTACTAACAAATTCAAACTAATTACGAAAAGAAGTGACAATATAAATTATAAAAATAATTTTTTTAATTTACTTTTTCAATAGGTAAACAAGAGAGACTAAAACCTTTGAGTTCCCCTTTGAAATCGATAGCAAAATCAAGAAGATATCCCTGAAAATCAATATTTAGATACATGTTATTAAATTTGTATAAAAACTTTAAAACATTTTGAAAATATTTTAGAAAAAATATATTTTAAAAATATTGAACAAACGCAAACTTATTTTAAAGCTTCGGATCTTTAAGATCAACCAGCTTAAATAAGACAAATATAATTAAGCAAAATCACAAAATATATTACTAAAATGCTTTAAAAATAAATTGTATTAAGTTAAAAACTTTTTGTATTTATAAAACTTTTAAAATATTTTATGTTACAACAATACAATTTAAAACCCACAAACAGAATGTTTACCAGTTTTGTCCGTTCTACATTATCTTCCGAAAGAGCTGTTCCAAAAGCTAAAATTAATCCCTTAAAATGTGACATACATAATTTATTTGTCTGCATATAAATAAGAAAAAAATTGAAAGCCATATAATACCACAAAAAGTTGTTAAATAAGCTGATATAATGGAAACTTAAATTAAAAGTTTTGTTTTATCATGTGAGTAGAACTGTTGCTTATTTTTAATTGCTTTCCGAATCACAAAATCACCTAATTTCAGTTTGTTTTGCTAAAATTCCACATAAAAAAACTTGTTGAGATAATAAACGCATGGGGATTGTTTATGACTGTTCTGTTGCTTCAGAAAAAAAAAGAAATTTGCTTGGTCTCTACTGACTGTTCTCTGGATTCATCTCAGTAAGAAATTTTCGAAATAAAAAAATTTAGTTATATTTTTGTAAAAATAATAAAAATCATTTCAATTGTTGTACATTACATCGTATTCATATTTGACAAAAAATACAATATAAATTTGTAATAATGTATTTTCTTATGTTAAAAAAACCCGTGCTAGTTATAAGACACTTAAAACTGTTAACATAAATATATATTGTGTATGTATTTTTGTATTTTCAAACACTAATTTTTCATGCAATAAAAAATTTTACCGGTTAATATTTTATGAGCTTCCCAGGCATGTTCAGCTACTGATGATTTTTCGGATAACGAAAGGTAACTTAAGGCATATCTCACATTTTCTAAAATTTTATAGTCGCGATGATCAAGGTACAATATTCTTGTGAAGACAATTAGTAGCAGAACAATACAGACATATTACAAAAGAAAGTTTATGTTTATTATTTTGTCACATTTTTAGTGTTGAATTTAAAATTCGTACGCTGGCCTCTTTAGGATTAAGGTTTTACTTTTAACTGAAGTGTCTAATTTGGATGTAAAATAACCAGGCTCTAAGATCTTTAGGATTAAAGTTTCTCAAATCATAATTAAAATTTTCAAAATCACATCCAGCAAGGTTAATATTCATCTGACCTTATGTTTACGTTGTCATGAGACTGGAATTAAAAAACTCTCCGCCGCCAAAGCTACTGTATTTACGAGAGCAGAGGAAGATACGTGGTGTGATATGATCAAAATAGTCAATCAACCACAAATGTAGTTTTGTTGTGTGAAAATCCAGATTAAACAAAAGATTATGACATTTTTACTTGTACATAATTATACAATAAAATGTATTATTTTAGTTTGCTTGCATAATGTTTTTTTAAAGAAATTAGGAACATCGCGATTTTCGAAAATCAAATTTATTAAGTTTTATGTGTAGAAAAAACTCGTTCTAATGTTGATTATAATTAATAAAAATTACCTGTTTTACCCGAAGAAGAAGCCCCCATGTATACAATGCATTGATTCCGTTGCTGTTCATAAGCCCTTTTAAGACAATTGGCAATTAATCGATATCTACAACCAACGTATATATTTTTAGTTTTTCATGCGTGGAGCCGTGGGGTTAGGTTTAGGCTTTGACTTGACCTTATGTAAAAATCCTAGCTATTTTTAATTCTCGACTTCAAGTTCCTCACTTCCTGATCAAGTTTTATATTTTTAGCTGCAAGTTCCTCCACTTACATGAAAGAAGAACCAACGCTAATATATTTTATTTTTGTTAAAATTAAAATTTATTTAGGTATATTAGGATATCTGACTTAATTTCGGCCAGGCCTTAATTTCGGCAACCAATTTAGGGTGTTAGAAAATTGGCTTATTTTTAAAACAAATAAAAACTAGCACAAAAGTAACTGGATGAATGTTAAATAAAGTGATTTTGCAAAAGTTTTTTATTTGTGTTATTCTGCATTATCAACATTTTAATACAAAAAGTAATTTTTTTGTGATTTTCTGGATTTTTGCTTTCTATTTAAACTGCATCAAATTTAGAAGGAAGCTTTATATAACCTTAAAATAACTTCTATTTGAGGCTCAAAATTGTTAAGTTTCATGTTTTGATGTTTTCTTCAAAATCACTTTGCAATGCATTTAAATAACTGCGCATTTTAAGATTCCGTTAATTTCGGCCACCTTAAAATTTAGGTAAAATAACCTGCGCCGTTTTGCTATTTTCAAATATCATCGTATTACCGTATTTATAAAGAATTTTTTTGCTCGTTTAACTTTTTTTGACGTTTTTTTAAGTAAAAAAATTCAACAAAAAATATAGGTTATTAAAACTTATTTTTTAAGGATAATTATATTAAGTCTTGCTAATAACTATTAAAGTTTGCAA
Organism: Microlaimidae sp. YZB2_3; assembly: GCA_030248175.1. Taxonomy (NCBI): domain Eukaryota; kingdom Metazoa; phylum Nematoda; class Chromadorea; order Desmodorida; family Microlaimidae; species Microlaimidae sp. YZB2_3. Next base: position 9,372 of record JASAMX010006413.1, read on the forward strand.
ACGGGAAAAACTTAAGTTATATATACCAAGAACAATACATAAGAATAAATTTGCAACCTTTAGAAATTTTTGTTGTTCGTTTTGGCAATAGTTATAGCCAGTTTTTCTCAGTGTCCGACTCGCGCCTTAATTTCGGCCACTATAAAAAAAAACTTCAAACCTCCACTGTTCTTTAAGTGTAACAAAAATTTTAAAATTTTGCACTGGAATTACGAAAATAGCTATCGTTTGATTTTTAGACCAAATGTTGGGTCGATTGGAAAAACCAGATAAAACTTATCCAAAAAAATAAAAACAGGTGGCCGCAATTAAGTCAGTTACCCTATATACATAAATATTTATTTTGAAAGCTCATAAATTTTTTGCGTAACACAACTTTCAGTGTTCTAGGTTTCTTGTATTTTAAAGTAATGCTTGTTTAAAAATAATTTTGATTGACATTAAATGTTCAAAATTGTTAATCGGTCCTATAAAAGTAATATAACTAACAACTCTAAAAAGTGTACCTGTTCAATTTTTTGCCAAAAAAATATAAGAAGACGAATGAAATTAAAAAAATATATGGGTAAAAATGTAAACTAATTTTTGTTTTTTCTGATCTTCTTTATTTTGTTTTTGTTTTTACTTGTTTTTATTTTTCATTGTGTAACCGAAAGTTTTTTATGCCCTATGCCCCAACCCAATCTGTCTTTGATCCTTTCTTTTAGTTGAGAAGCAACAGAGCGCTGATTTGCGAGCAAGACTTAACCCTTTGGAAGGTACGGGGTCTTTAGAGCCTTAAGCAGGGAACTTGAAGCCATCGAAAATTTTAGGGAAGTTGGAGCCACGAGCAATGGGAACTTAGAGCCTTTAAGAAAAAATTAGTTTAGGGTTAGATTTAGGATTCGCTTAGGCTTAGGTAAACGTTTTTAGCGATTTTTTTTCGGCTCCAAGTTTCCAATTTACGGCTCCAAGTTTCTCAGTTAAGGCTCCAAGTTCTCTATTTTCGGCTCCAAGTTTCAGCTCCAAGTTCCCAAGGCTCCATCGACCCTAAATCCTTTGGGATTCTTTCCGCTGCAAATCAGCAGCGGGGGGCGGGCGATACGCGCCAGCGCTGCTCAGTGTCATACTTGGCCCCGATTGATTGCCGATAAGACGCAGAGTTTAACACTGAGCAGCACTGACGTGGAATTTGTGCTGCGGATACGCAGCGGTTTTTGAACGAACAAAATCAAAAGCGTTAAAGTTGCGGCAACGATCATTTCAGAACGCGAGGTATTTCAACAAAAACTAGCATATTATAGCTTATAGAAAAATGGTCTGTAGGTACTGGAAATATTTAAATGGCATATGTCGCCAATGGAATTGTTCAATTAAATAATAATTATGTCATTCTATAGCTTTAATTTCAATCTAATGATTTAAATATCTTACAAATATACTTATTAGTTGGTGAGATATCATCACTTTAAAAGTTTTTACAGTGCATAATTTTTTCATTCAAACTAAAAATCCTTCTGAGGAAAGAACAAACGGAAAATGATATATGATTGTAATTTTTATGTTAAAATCAGTTATTCTATTAAAATTGTCAAAGTGAAATAGCACAACAGAAATTTTATATGCATTATTAAAAATCACATAAATTCATGCAAGGTTACACAAGTGGTAGTAGTTTTTATTTCTAATTCTTACATATGAGAAGGCTTCTTCCAGGCAGTCGAAGACTTTGCATAAAGCTTTATTACTTCCTTGCCATAAATGGGAATGTCTCGCAACGGATTTAAACAAATCAAATCTTCTCCACAACCAATGTTGGTCTAAAAAATTTATCTTTAATTTGATTTAAAATTGCATATTATCCGAATATAAGTCTAACCAATAATATATTCATATAATTTTTATTGAAATCTAAAAATTATAAGCTTAGAATTTCTATCACTTCCAGGCTCCAAATTTTGGAGGCCATTTTTTGACAAAAGGTAAAAAAAAACTTATAATTACTTTAAAATATAAGTTCATAAATCTCGCCATTCATATGACTGTTCCGTGACACATTTTTGAGCAAATATATTTAAATTAGTGTTCCAGTATCTTGTTCTTTAGAGCCAGAAGCATAGAAATTCGTGCCATCGGAAATTTTTGGGAACTTGGAGCTCTTAAGAAAAAATTGAGTTTCAGCTTAGACTTAGGCTTGGTTTAGGCTTAGGTAAACTTTTTAGCGATTTTTACTTTTAGCGCCAAGTTACGGCTCCAGTTCCCCACTTAAGCCTCCAAGTTCCCTCGGCTTCAAAGACTCTAAATCAACTACGACGCGACACTAAATGCGAAGGTATAAAAAAAACATTACAGTTTGTGATGGATTTTTAATATAAATCTATACCAAATGTCTACCAAACAAATTTTAATCAGTGTACATCTGAAATTATTCAAATATTTTTAAATAGATGGACAATTTAAATTAGAATAAAATAAATATTTGTAATTTCATTATAGCGCTTTTATTTTATATGTGCTAAAAACATTAATTTTTTAAACATGGCCATTAGAAAATTTAAAATAGTAAATATGATGAACCTGAATTATTTAAAGGAAACATTTTTTTTTTAATAAATCTGTAAAACCACATTTTTTCTTGAAAAAATTGCGTAAGTATATCGCCAAAAACGCCCAAGAATATTTTATTTTACAACAAACAGACAGAATAATTTATTTTAAAATTGATACTTACATATATGTTGCTTTTACCAAATATTATAACTAAGAGATAATTAAAAATCAAATTTAGAGCTGTACTCCATGGCTCAGGAGTTGGAAAATCAACACTTCTTGAGCACTTGGAAAGAAGAATGTGACAGTCGAGATAGTGGAATATCCACAAAAAGATACTGAGGTAATTAAAAAAGTTGCACAAGATATTATATGCCTATATGTAAAGCAGCACTTTATGTTGTTAATACTACAAAAAATTAAAAGATTAATATTTCCGAAAGATCAATATGCAACGGAAAGTATTTATAAGCAGGTGTCTCTGGAATATAAAGTATAACACATATTATAAAACATTGTTCAAAGTGCAATGCTACAGAAGCTTAGATTTTGGCTTCATTCAGGCTTAGGCATAGGTTTTAGCGATTTTTACTTTTGGTTCCAATTTTCAAACTGACGACTCCAAGCTTCAAGCTTACGGCTTGGAGCCATTAAGAAGAAGTTGGAGCCATCAAAAAAATTTTAGAGCTTCGAACCGTGAAAATGGACACAAAATTGGTTAGGAATTAGGGTTAGGCTTAGACTTGGGCTTAGGAATAAATTTCAGTGATATCAAATTTCGGCTTCAAGGTTTCCACTTCCGGTTCGAAGCTCCCGATTTTCTGCTTTAAGTTCCAGCTCTAAGTTCCTTTTACTCTAACGATCTTAAATCCTAAACGTGTCTGATCAGTAAATACAGTTACATATTTTTCCCTTTTTAAGTTTATATACTTTTGATTTTAGTTACATTGAATTATAGTTTTAAAGTTTGCTTTTTAAGTTTAATGTTTAATCTAACAGAAATTTTTATAACCTACAAAAATACACTGAAAAACAATATTTCAGCCTAAAAGTAACGTAACGATGGAGTCTCCTACTACCTCGGCTCAATGTGTCAGTTTCTGACTGTACAAAACTGGACCTTTTAACCGTGGAGTCTCAAGCTCATAATCTTCTGCAGCGATTTGAAAGTTCTAACATATATGTAAGTATAATTTTAAAATAAATTATTTCTGTCTGTTTGTTGTATAAATAAAATATTCTTGGCGGTTTTTTGCATATTACTTT
>JASAMX010006414.1:0-16800 GCA_030248175.1 Microlaimidae sp. YZB2_3
GTTTTAGAGATTTAAAAAGCCCAGGAGTCATTTATTTTATTTTAAACACACAGCTTTAAAGTTGTCTATTTCTACGTGTTTTTTTTATTTTTGACTCCAAATGCCAGCTCTTAGTTTTCTCGGTTTTAAGTTTTTTATAAGAGCAAACACATCTTACCTTAAAAACTATACTATAAAGCCAAAAAACGGATTGGATAATATTTTCGTCTTTAGTATAAACCAGATCGTAGCGGGTACCATTTCTTTCCGGACATGTATCTGGAAATTTATCGTCCACGACCGATAGAAAGTAAACAGGTACGCACTGCAGCGGAACCAACAGGAATATCACCTTTAGGTTAAATTTTAAATATATTTTAAACAATACACGACTGCGAAAAATAGGTAGCATTTGTTAAGCAGAAAACAGACCACCATGCATAGTTTTTACTATTTTTTTACTAAAAATAATCTAATAAAGCATTCTGAAAAAATTTTTTAAGCAGATAATTTCTCACATAAACATAAAAAAATGAACTTGGAGCCTAAAATAAAAAAATAATAAGGTCTGTGCAAAAACGATGTTGACTAAGAAAATTTTAAGGGTTACATTTCAGTAATAATAGTTGTAGACATTATTGCTTAAATGTATAGCTATGTATGTAACGGTGACAGGAGGCTGCAATCTGGCCAGTTGCAGAAGAGCCACAGTTCGAATCTATTCCTGACAAAGGATCGAAGCGGCTGTCAGGTGATAATTCGACTAGCTTAACTAAATTTTTGTTTTTTATTATTAATTTTTTGGTAGTAACTTTTGTTTTCCTAGGTAATTCTCTTATATACTGTATTGTTTTAATTTCAAAAATATAATTTTTATTTTTATTTTAGTTTTTTTAATTTATTGTATTCTTCAATTATCTTTGTACTTTTTATTTATTAATTTTAAATACACTATAATTATTGTAAATGTTCAATTGTTTTTTTAATACTTTTTATTAAATTTTAATTAATTAATTTTAACTTGTAAACGGTTAATTAATTCTTTTAATACAACTTAATTTAATTATTTTTAATTATTTTTAATTTTTAACTTTTTATAATGTAATAGATTCTATTGAAAAGCTCCGAATATTAAGTTATAAAAAGTTTTTACTTCAAAAATATGTCTAGAATTAGGAGCAAAACATATTTTTTGTAGTAAAAATAATAACTTATATTTTTTTTAATTTTAATTTTTTTTTGTATTTCTTTGTGTTTCTTTAATTTTGTCTAACTTAATAACTATGCAATTTTCATTTGTCTTGCTATATTTTTCTATACGTTTTTCATGTCCAAGGGCTAATAACTTTCACTCCAAAAATTTTTTTTTGTTTATTAAAAAACTTTTGTATAAATCGACCACACTATTAGCCAGATATGTTTAGCAAGTTTTTCAGTCCAGTCCACAACATTTGCTGTAGAGAGTTTAGTTAAAAGTGCGGTGCGGAGTCAAACTTTTTGCCTTCGATTTTGATAATTTTTTGTGAAAACCTTACCCCTGCCTCTAATATCCTACAAAACTTTTTTAAACAAAATATCTCCAGTGGTTAAGGAGTTATGACCCCCCAAAAATGGCGTCTTTCGACAATTCTGTATCTGAGTTATGACCCCCCAAAAATGGCGTTTTTCGCCAATTCTGTATCTGAAAGATTGCCCAAATGGGTATTACAATTTAAGTTACAAATTATGCAGTCAAAGCTAGCGGCTATTTTCTACTTTAATTTGATACCTTGATTATTAAGATTGGTGCAGTATTTCTCGAAATATATCGTTTCCCGTACAAAAAAACCTCGATGTTTTCGCTAAAAACACGAAGTGACGGAAAGAAAGGTTGGGCAAACTTCACAAAATCACTTCCGTCGTTTGGTGTTTTTAACAAAAAAATTACAGGTTTTTTGTACAGGGAACGCAATAATTTGACAAATATTGCACCAATTTTAACGATTAAGGTATTAAATTAAAGTAAAAAGTATCCGCTTTTTTTGAGTGCATAATTTGTAACGTAAATCGTTATACCCATTGAGCAATCTGTCACGTACAGAATTGTGAAAAAACCCCATTTTTTGAGGGAGGGAGGGGTCATAACTCCTGAACCACTAGAGATATTTTATTGAAAAAATTTTTGTGGGCTATTGAGGGCAGTAGTAATGTTTTCACAAAAAATTATCAAAATCGAAGACAAAAAGTTAGACTCCGCGCCGCACCTTTAAGTCTCAGGATTAAGTTTGGCTTAAGGTTGTATGTTTTGAGGATTTATAAATTTCGGCTCCAAGCTCACACTATGCCGAATCAGCTGTACCTTACCGTAGACCAGCGTCGAGCAGGTCCGCTTTTACATAGACTTAGACCGGTCAACGGGTGGCTTACACCGACGTAGCGGAACACAGCCAATAGTGTCGTCAGGTTCAAAGCGACTGTATGGAATATCACGTTCATATTCACCTTAACAGTTAAACACGATCGAATTGCGAAATCTCATTTTTTTGGTTTCTTGAGTTCTTATAATAAAACTAAACGTTTTCAAAATTGTTTTAAAACTTTTTTAAACTTAAAAAAAGTAACAAGTGAATTAGAAAAATCTGTGGTAAAACAAAATAATATAATAAATTGTGTATATGTTTCTATAAATTTTTTAGACACGTAAAATGTTGAAATAATATACAATAATGAGTTTGTAGTGAGCTGCCATTTTGCTGCTAAGCTCGCTTGTCAGGAAACAGTTGTCCTGCAACACTGTTAATAGCTGGAGATTAAGATAACTGGTTATCAGCAAGAACTGTGCAATTGATAATCGATGAAAAATAATATTGATAGGTTTTATCATTTCCTTTCGTGACAAAATCTAAAAAAATTTCGTTGATTGAATTTTACTTATTTAACTTTAAAAATTGGGTCTTGAGAAATAAAAAAACTTAACAAATTTTTTTAATGAACTTCAGAAAAGTTCGTCAAGACCCACGAATAATTAACTACAAGTATAATTATTAGTATAGTAATGATTACTCTCTGTTTTTTTTAGCGATACTGGAAAAAATTTGACAAAAAAATTTTTGTTTGGGCTCTTATAACTTTTGAACGCGCCGCGATCAATATGTAAATATCTCGCGTTAAGGTCCTTGTACTTTTGGCTACCTCCTTAAAAAAAATTTTCAAAAATTTTGGGGGGTTAGCCCCAAAGCTGCCGAAATTTACGGTCGATTTTTTTCGGCCAAATTTCTAACTTTTTACCATATGGGGCTTTACGTCTGAAAATTTTTGTGCAGATTGCCCATACTTTCCTGAGCTCAAAAATATATAATTCGTTAGGGGTAACCTATCTGGGTCGGGTACCCCGAGAGGGTAAGGGGGTTAATTTTACGATTTTTGCTAAAAATCTTTGTATGGGGGACACATTATGCATATTTTGGCATCATGCTCAAAAACTGTTAGAGCCACAGGCCTGAGACCGGGAAGAATTTATGCGGAAATTTAAGCTCTACATTTTGGTGATAGTCCCAAAAAAATCTTAATGCCCCAAGGCACGGCAATGGCTGACCCTTTGAATCTGATTTCAAAAATATTAATTTCAGGTTAAAATTTTTTATGGCTCCCAGTTACATACCCCCAAATACCCCCAAATTTAAAAAAATGGAAATTTTGTATTTTTTTTAAATTTTATGTGACGTGTTTATTCTCATATGGAAGCTCTTGACGCACTGATTTCAAAAATATATATAGTTTTTTAAATTTTCTTCAGTGGTTACCCAATTTTGCACCCATCAATGTACCCCCTAAAATTCTTAAGAGGTGATTTTATTATAATACCGTCATGTTTAGACTCATATCAAAGCTCTCGACATGCTGATGTCAAAAAATTTATTTTCAACTCGATTCACCCAATGCTTACTATTTTTACAACCAAAATGTACCCCCAAAAATTTTTAGGGGGTCTTTTTTATATATTTATTGTAATACCATATTGTTTGTACTCATATAAAAGCTTTTGACACGCTGATCTCAAAAATATAAATTTCAACTCGATTCACCCAATGGTTGCTATTTTTACAACCCCTAATGTACCCCCATTTTTTACAGCCCCTTATGTACCCCCAAAAATGGGAGTACATTACAGGTTGTGAAAAAATGTTAACCATTGGGTGCATTGAGTTTAAATAAATATTTTTGATATCAGCGTGTCGAAAGCTTTAATATGTGTATAAACAGGATGGTATTACAATTAATATATAAAAAAAACCCTAACCCCCTCTTTGGGGGGGATACATGCAAAAGTGTAAAAATGGTAACCCATTTTGGTAAATCGAGTTGAAATTTATATTTTTGAGACGACCCGAAGCTCTTTATATGAGTGAACAAGACGGTATTACAATTAATATATAAAAAAGACCCCCTAAAAATTTTTGGGGGTACATTTTGGTTGTAAAAACGGGAACCATTGGGTGAATCGAGTTGAAAATTATATTTTTTAGATCAGCGTGTCGAAAGCTTTTATATGAGTATAAACAAGACGGTATTACAATAAATATGTAAAAAATACCCCCTAAAAATTTTTTGGGGCACATTTTTGTTGTAAAAATGGTAACCATTGGGTAAATCGAGTTGAAAATAATTTTTTTTGACATCAGCGTATTGAGAGCTTTGATATGAGTATAAACATAACGGTATTATAATAAAATCACCTCTTGAGAATTTTATGGGGTACATTGATTGGTGCAAAATTGGGTAACAACTGAAGAAAATTATTTCAAAAACTATATATTTTTGAAATCAATGCGTCGAAAGCTTTGATATGAGTATAAACACGTTACTTAAAATGAAAAAATGGCAAAATTACCATTTTTCAAATTTGGGGGTATTTGGTGGTATGTAACCGGGTAACCATACAAAATTTTTACCTAAAATTAATATTTTTTTAAATCAGCACGCATAGAGCTTTCAAACGAATACAAACATGATTTATAAATAATAAAAACAAAAAAAATCACTTACTTATTTACTCCCTTACTAATTTTGGGGGTACAAAGAGGTTTGTATTTTAGTTACCGACCATTTAGAGTTATTTTTTTATATTTTTGAAATCAAGAAAATATTTTAACCTAAAATTAATATTTTTGAAATCAGATTCAAAGGGTCAGCCATTGCCGTGCCTTGGGGCATCAAGATTTTTTTGGGACTATTACCAAAATGTAGAACTTTAATTTCCGCATAAATTCCTCCCGGTCTCAGGCCTGTGGCTCTAACAGTTTTTGAGCATGATGCCAAAATATGCATAATGTATCCCCCATGCAAAAATTTTTAGCAAAAATCGTAAAATTAACCCCTTTATCCTCTCGGGGTACCCGACCCAGATAGGTTAACCCTAACAAATTATATATTTTTGAGCTCAGGAAAGTATGGGCAATCTGCACAAAAATTTCCAGATGTAAAGCCCCATATGGTAAAAAGTTAGAAATTTGGTCGAAAAAAATCGACCGTAAATTTCGGCAGTTTTGGGGCTAACACCCCAAAATTTTTGAAATTTTTTCAAGAGGTAGCCAAATGTACAAGGACCTTAACTCAAGATATTCGCATATTGATCGCGGTGCGTTCAAAAATTATAAGAGCTCAAACAAAAATTTTTTTTTCTAAATTTTCCCCGTATCGCTAAAAAAAACAGAGTGTAGTTTGTTTGTTTCCTCCTGTCCAAAAACTTTTTACCATTTTTTTTTCTCGGGTATAATATCATTTACGGCACTAATTTTAAAGTTGTTCATCACTCAAAAATTATATAAATAAGATAATTGTTATTTTAAAACTTCAATGATTTTTCGTTAATTTAAAAAACTTTTTCTAACTGTTCATTAACCCTTTTTCTGATTATTCTCATAACGTCTCAGTCTCAGCTCTAAATGTATGACGGGCGACAAAGCAGAAAATAACAACAATGAAGACGGAAATTTTAGTATTAATTAGCGTAGACCTGCTCTATACGATTTTTTTCGCCTAAAATAATCAGAAAAAGGCAAAATCAGTCAGTTTTTGTTAAAACAATAAACTTACCATTATATTTAGACCATGAAATATAATTCCAATTATGCAAAGCAAAAGCGTTAAAGGTAGATGAATCCTTTCGTATTCTACTGAAAATTTTTCAACGACACTGTTGTTTAACATTTTAAACAGTAAATATATTGACTTTTTCACATCTAAAAATAAAATTAAAGACATGAAAGCATAGGTTTGTGCTTACTATATAAAATTTTTAAAATTTAAGTAGACATGGAGTTTAATTTCCTTTTTGATTGGATTTTAGAATTAATATAAAAAATAAATCCCGAATATTGAAGGACGGTTGCTTAATGAATAAATCGAATTCTTTAGTAGTTGACCGAATTAGATGAACTTTTATAATATACAAAAGGTTTGATAGAAAATTTTTGTCAGAACTTATTTCGCTTTTTTAGCTGTACTAGTTTAAATGGTCAAAACATTTTATTCATCTATGACGCCATCATTACAGCCGACAAAGTGTAAAACTAATTCTCACACATCAGTTTTGTACTTAGGAAATGAAACAATCCGTTTCATATGCTGTTATACATCCGAAAATAGGCACCTTGCACTGGAACTCCGTTTATACATGAAGTATGCAATATACATAAGCGTCACCATAATGGATAATTACCGTATCTCCTACTTATCTTTCGTAGTATGCAGATCAACCGATCCAGTTGATCCGACGGATCAACTGAAATTTCACGCGCTTTCGATCGTTTGATCTGTATACTACAAAAGATAAGTAGGAGATACGGTAATTATCCATTATGGTGATGCTTATGTATATTGCATACTTCAAGTATAAACCGAGTTCCAGTGCAAGGTGCCTATTACTAAAAAATTTGAGTAAAATTCGCTTGTTTATTATTTGATGACGTTTGATTGCCGGCAGTTACGATAATTTTCTTAGAAAAATTGTACTGAGTTTGAAAATGAAAAGCTTACTGCTGGTCACAAATTAATTTACAAAACATTTTAGTTCTGCATTATTTTGTAAAAGAGCAAAATATATTTTAAAAACTGATAATTTTAAGCAAATTTTAGAAATTAAAGTTTATATTTTTGAAAAAATTTTTACCTGTCGATTACAAAGAGTGGTGAAAATTGTAATTTTTATTGACTTTAAAGATTTTTTTAACATTCAACAGCAAACTTTTTTCTTAAATATTTTATTAAAAAATGTCTCACGGTGTTGGCTATTTATTTTCATTGGTATAAAAAAACTCTAAAAATTTTATTGGACTCTAAGCAAACTTAGGAGTTCATTTAAAATTTTAAGTTCCACCAAGAACATCCCCAAAAGATCCATCAGTTTGGGGCTTTGCTCCTCTTAATACAAGTAGGACATACCAAGCGTTTTAAAATTAATCGCAACTTGTCAATAGATGTTTTTTAAAAAATCAAAAAAACCGCGCCCATTTAAAACGTAGTAAAAAATAACAGCGAACAATTTAATTTAACTCACATTTTCATGAAATATTCAAAAAGGTTGGTTCAAAAGCAAACCGTTTTTCTTGTTTGTGACTAATAAAAAAGGTTTTTTTAAGTATAACTTTTAACTTTAGCGGTCATCTTTAATAAACAAGCTATTTAACTCTTTAACTGATACCCAATAATTTAATTATACCTTTATATAACTTTGGAATAAATCTTCCGCTAGTTTTTGAATTTTGGCACTAGTGCAAAACAGACTTTGCACTGATTATACTTAGTGTGCTTGATAACAGTTTTTGTTTACCAAGATATTAAGTTTCCAATACTAACCCATTATTTATTTTTAACCCTGATCATTACCGACAACTATCCCATCACAATTAGGATTATTAAAACAAAAAGCATTATTTTAAAATAAAAACTTATGAAAACTAATCACAGATATTGGGATATTATTTATCATAATCGTTTTGAACACAAATCGTAAAAAGATATATTTATTAGCCAGATATATTGTTTTTCCAAAGAAGACGTTTTCGTTCATACGATAGTTATATCGAAGCTTAGATTGAATTTTAACTAATTTTCTATGAGGAAATAAAAAAAATTTCAGTCCGCAGCAGTTTTTTTTAGATGGATTGTTGACTTCGTTTTAGTGCATCCAACATTTTCTGTTTTGTTTTCAAAATAACACAAACAAATTAGTTTTAGAAACGTTCCAAAATAAAAAAAAATTCAAAAGCTGTTACTTAGAAACTAATTGAACAATTAATTCTAGTTGAATTACTTTTTATTTCAATTTGACTTTAATAATTAGAGCTTGGATTTTTTTTCATGTCATTAAAATTTTATTCGATCTTATTTTGACTTCGAGCTTTAGAATAAATGTCTAAAGTAAAATTGACTGCCATAAATACTTTTGTGGTAAAAAATAATTTTAAGGTTTGGGACCGCAAAACACCAACCTAAATACCAAAACTTGTTTTATCGGAAAACAAAACAACAAAAGCTGTCTACAACCCAAATAAATGCAGATATATGAGGGAAGCATGTCAACACTCAGCTGAACTTAGAGCTAGAGATGTATTAATAGGAGATATTTAAAACGTATTATAGCAAAGCAATTAAGACAAAGGATCAAAACTTTTATTTAAAAATGCATTTGTCAAAAGCTTTACATTATGATTGTTGGAATAAAAGTTTTGATCCTTTGTCTTACTTGTTTTGCTAGAATACGTTTTATATATCCCAAATGTTCGAAAGTATACTCTCGAACATCTTACTGGTATCAGAAACCAGTTAGTTTTTTTCCATTCTGAAAATAACACATACTTTGGAAAACCAAACGTTGCTGCTCTAGTTTGCTCACGTGACAAACTTAAACACGCCCACATGACTTGCACGGAAACAAAATTTTTCGTTTACACAACACCAGCACTTTTTAGAAAACTTAACGCATCTGAGCAAATTATAAATCAAATCTTAAAGTGTCTTTTGACAGTTTTCACTACAAAGCGTTCAGTAGTAAACCAATGGCAATATATAACGAAAATTATCCTTTTTTGTTACATAAAAATTATTTTTAAAGTTATTGCAGTTATAGAGTGTTAATAATATTTAAGATTATCCAAATGACAAAAATTCAACAAATTAACAAAAAGCAGGGAAACAAATAATGTTTTTGTTTTAAATCTATGTGAATCAAATTAAAATTATAAAAAATCTAAAATACATTATTAAAATCAAACTAAAATATTTCAAAAATTGATTCATGGGGATTCGACCTCTGACCCGGCTATGTCAAATAACTACGCCGTAACCGATTGCGCCACGCCACTTTTAGACCAGTTCAAAAAAAGATATATAAACAAATATTCGTGATAAATCAAAATTTTATTGGTTGATAATGCCACGTCAAATAGTCGTGATTTAAGTGGTTATTTCATGGAGGGCCTTTTAGGCCTTTTTTATTCTAACTAACAAATAGAGCAGCCACGTTTGGCTTGTTTTTTAGTTTTTATTTTAATAAATGATTATTTGGATAAAAACGATATTCCGCGACTACAGTTGCAGAAACCAGTAAACTGATTTATTTTCACATGTATATAAACCACACGCACAAAGTTTTATTTTCAAAAAATCATAAAATCATTCAGCTAACCAGTGTAAAGACAGCAATATAACAGAACCTTATGTAAAATTTGGTTTCTTGTTCTCTAAAAAAAATTTTTGCGCAATTTTCTCCTGGGACCTAAGAAACCTCTCAGCAGCATTACTTCATTAGAGAGCCGAAAATTTTATTAAACTAGATTTTTGACACAAATTGTCAGTCAAAAAAATTCTGCAAGAAATCCAATCCACATAAAAAACCAACGAATACAAATAATTTTCTTGAAGCCTCCATAATAAGCCTCTTGAAAAATATTATTCTTTAATAATAAATAAACTGATATTAATAATAGATAAACTAATATAATATAAATGTACTTTTATATTTAGCATCAATATACAACAAAAATAGATCAAGTTTTGTTTAATTTTCTTTAAGAATTAGTAAAAGTACCAATAAAATTCGTTGATTTTATTTTTACTAGAAGAAGATATGACCTCGAAAAATTAAATGGCTACTCAAAAAGGCCATTTAAATTTGTGCATATAACGTTTCTTCTGTGCTTTCACATTGTTAAAAAAAATTAAGAACATAAGTTTAACTTTAGTTTAATAAAATTATTTCATTTAAAAATGACGTGTTTTTTTAAATAGACATATAAAACATACTTTTTTAAATTGAAATATAAAACATACATTAGCTGACTTACTTTCGGCCAGTTTTTTTTATTTTTTGGATCAGATTTTATTAGCTCTTGCAATCGACCTTAGATTTGGTCTAAAAATCAAACGACAACTATTTTTGTTATTTCAGTGCCAAATTTAAAATATTTGTTATACTTAATGATCAGTGGAAGTTCCTGTACTCTAGCTAATCAGTCCTCGAACTGTTCTGGGGCAGTTCCAGAACTGATCCAGGACAGTTCCCGAATTGTTCTGGAACTGTGCCAGGGTTTTTTTTAAATTTTAAAAAAACCCTGGCAGAGTTCTAAAAACGCCCAGGCTGTTCTAAAACCGGCGGCACATCCAATATAGAGCACGGGTTAAAGCTTTTTTATTGGGGACCTTACCCCGGTTCGCCCCGACCTGGGCAATTTAGCTGTCAAATAAGCCGGGGACCAGGGCTGGGGCCATGGCCCCGGCCCATCCCTAGTTATACTAAGTATAACTACTTAATTATTGGTACTTTTTGCAGCGAAATAAAGAAATAACGTTATATTTGGTAACAATTACCAAGAAATTGGTATTTTATACCAAGTTCTTGGTACGTACTTATTACCTACCATGAAATTTAGTTACTAAATTTTTACCTACAAAACCTTTAGTAATGCAGTTACTTAATATTTGGTAAAGCAATTTTTGAAAACCAAATGAGTTGGTAGAAATTACAAGAATCCACACAATAAATTTGTCTCAATATTAGACTCAAAAAATAAAAATATTAGACATAATATACTCAAAAAATTTTTGTTCATTATTCACTCAAAAAGAGATTAAACTCAGCTGTTCTCGATGACTAGCTGTATTGAATCAATCATTTCGCATTTCCATTATTATTATTAACAAAAAATATTCAAACCATAAACAATAACCAAAAAATTTTGGAAATAAACGATTTTATATTAAAGATTAATTACCTTATTTTAACAATTATTTCTGAATAAGACGTTTTGGAATAGAAAGGCCAATTTTGACATGGTTAAAATTGGATGTTTTTTAAAGCATGTTTTGTGAAAAAAGGGGTTGAAAAAATCTGTGTTACAAATCGTTTAAGAACAGTCATAACAGCACAATTTTAAATGGTCTTTTCAAATTTTTAAACAATTTATGAAAATTGATACGCCATGTTTAATTTTTCTAAAGTTTAAAAAAATTGATAATGGATTGAAACAATTTCAATCGAGCACATTTTACTGACCGAACAAAGCTTTTTTTAAAAACTATGCTATTTAATAAATTTCGGTCACAATATTATTCTTGAATAATAGATAGTTTTACAAGATATGAATTCAAAAGAAAAATTTTACCTTGAAATGGTTTTTACTGAACGGAATATGCATAGTAAGTTAAACAGTAATAAGTAGGTCTTTCCCTTCCATTTTTTCTAATAGTTTGTCCATTACTAAATTCTAAAAAGTCTAAAACCTGAATATAGGTTTTATAACAGTGTTCAAATATATGAAAATATAAGTCGTCTGAGTGATGATAAGAATTCCAGTGGACCTTTTGAATATTCTTTCCAAATTTTTCGTGCCCATATCTAAGAGGTTAAAACTATAAGAACTAAAGCAACAATAACAGCCTTTTGGCAACAATAAGGATTGTACAGAGCAGACAACCAACATCCCCTCATAGAAACCGCACAAAAAAAGCAGACGGGTTTTAATTGGTGGCAGAAACGGAACCAGTTCCCAGCGCCACCTGCTTCAACCGCGTGGAAAACGGCAAAAACAACAGACTACTTTTTTTAATTCTTGCATTACTGATGACAAAATTAATTCAAAGTTTTATTTATTAAAAAATAATAATAAGCGTCGGTGGCGCGGGAGCGCCACGCGCCGGTAATAATCGGTGGTGCGGGGTGCCACACTGCAATTTAACCCACCGCACCGCGCCAACTATACTTGATAACGTGAGTAAATTTTGTAATTCATGTTTATCATCTTATTATTATTATTATTATTTTTACTTTAAAAACTATAATTGCAATCATTGGCGCACGGCATTGCGCCAACTATATTTAGAGAACGTAGATAAACTTCGCCTTGAGCGCAACTGCACCGCACTAACTATAATTAAACAACGTGGGTAAATTTTGTAATTTAAATTTATCTTCTTCTTCTTATTATTTTTTATTTAAAAAATATATCTCGGCACCGGAATGATTATAAACATATGTCATTGCGCACTTAAAACTATAGTTTATTAGGCTATTTTTTAATTTAATTTAATTCAAAAAAAGTGGTAGACTAGCCTTGAAAAATGCTCTAAGAATAGAGCAGGAAAAAGGGGCGATTTTTCCCCGGGCGTATGTTTGGACAGAAAAGATGTGGACTAGTTTGAAATGGAGATTATGTGGACTATAGAAAGTTTGCGTTTGGTTTGGCCAGCTGCTCGCTAAATAAAAATTTCTACCATATGATAATGATTTGTTTATACATTGATCTAATCACACAGCACTGTTGCATTTTTTTTTAGTTTGATGAAATGTCAATTGAAAAAGTTATACTCACAGCAATCTTTGACAAGCGCGAAATCGCCACTTTTTTTAATTTGGAGGTTATATTTGTATGTGTAAGAAACAACTATAAATTTGAAAAAGTGGCGATTTCGCGCTTGTCAAAGATTGCTGTGAGTATGATTTTTTCAATTGACATTTCATCAAACTAAAAAAAATGCAACAGTGCTGTGTGATTAGATCAATGTATAAACAAATCATTATCATATGGTAGAAATTTTTATTTAGTGAGCAGCTGGCCAAACCAAATGCAAACTTTCTATAGTCCACATAATCTCCATCTCAAACTAGTCCACATCTTTTCTGTCTAAACATACGCCCGGGGAAAAATCGCCCCTTTTTCCTGCTCTATTCTTAGAGCATTTTTCAAGGCTAGTAATAACTAAAGCATTGTTTTCATTATTATTTCATTATTTTTTAAGCACTGTTTTTCATTATTTTTTATTCTTGTGCGGTTGCTTTTAAAAACATCTTCCCTGTTTTTGTAAAAACAAAACATTTTAAATTGTATGGTATGCTGTTAAACAAAAAACAAGATATTTTTCAAGATTGCAAGATGCTAACATTTTACTGGAATATCATTACATAAGTGTCTTCCTGTCAAGCAAGAATAAAAACTATTAGAAAGAATTAATGATTCAAAGGGACATTTGTGTTTAAATGAACTGGTATACATACAATGGGAAAAAGTAACAGTACTTTGCTTACAGAAAACACTGATGGTTAGATTTAATTGAAGCCATCTATTAATTATTATGATTTTCTACTAATTTATTTTGATTTTACTAATAAGGTACTCACTTGCTTAAAGTGCATACTTGTTATGCTTTAGTGAGTTTCCGGCATTTAGCAAAAATAAATTATGTTATGTTATGTTATGTTATGTAAAGCAATAATTTCAAATTTTGTATTTATCATAAATAATAAAAGCACTTTTAACACAAATAAATAATTCCGGTTTTATATTTTATTTTTATGAGATAAAATTTTGCAAATCGGACATTTGGTATGTTATTCAGAATAATATGTGCGTCGAAAAAAATCAAATTGATTTCAAAAAATTATAGCCAAACCTAAACCAATAATTTAGACTTTAACTAATAGTTTTAAAGTTTTTTGAAACAGAAAACTAAAAAGCGCTAAAAATAAAATAATAATTGATAAAATAACAACGGCTTTATGACAATCTTTTTTTCCAATATGACTTGGCTCCTTTTCAAAACTGTTAGTAAATGCATTTACTTTATAATTTAAAGAAAACTCATTAAAGTCAACAATACATGAAAATTAATTTATAAAAAAAAGAATGAGAAATGAAAAACAAATTATACGGGATATGTGTGGATCCAACCTAAATGGATACGTATGCATAGTTTTATATGCATACGTATGCATTTTTCCGCAAAGTATGTTCATACGCATGGATTTTTTTGTCACTTTTATGCATGCATAATAGTTGCAAAAAATGCATACGTATGCATATACTTTCCGGAAAAATGCATACTATGCATTTTTGTTGCAAAATATGCATGTATGCATAGTTTATTAAAAAACAAAAAGACATTTTTTTAATTTAAAATATGCACACGTATGTATGTTTTGCAACTTATATGCGTACGTATGCATTTTTCCACAAAGTATATGCATACGTATGCAGTTTTTGCAATTTTTATGCATACCTATGCATAAATTTTGGAAAAAATGCATACCTATGCATAAATTTTAGAAAAAAATGCATACGTATGCTTATAGTTTGCTTAAAAATGCATATAGTTGCAAAAATGCATATAGTTGCAAAAAATACTCATACGTATGGAAAAGAATTTATGCATATGTATGGATAACATATGCATACGTATGCATATAAAAATATGCATACGTATGCATTTAGGTTGGATGCAGACATATCCCATATGATTTGTTTTTATGCATACCTATGCATAAATTTTGGAAAAAAATGCATACCTATGCATAAATTTTAGAAAAAAATGCATACGTATGCTTATACTTTGCGGAAAAATGCATACGTATGCATATAGTTGCAAAAAAATACGCATACGACTGCAAAAGAATTTATGCATATGTATGCATAACATATGCATACGTATGCATATAAAAATATGCATATACGTATGCATTTAGGTTGGATGCAGACATATCCCATATAATTGTTCTTCATTTCTCATTCTTCTTTTCTTTATTAACTAATTTTCCTGTATTCTTGTTAAAGTATTAAGTTTAAATTATAAACATAGGCTAAATAGTTTTGAATGATAAACATTTTAAATATTTTGATCGAGGATTTTGCAAGTAATCTAAAACTTTTAACGAAAAATGTTTAATATTAAAATAATTTTATTGCGACAATTGTATTTATTAAAAAAACATTTGCAAACAGATATTTCGATTCATTCCTTTTTAAACATTGAATTCGGAAATGTGCGATCGTAATGAATAATAACTTGCTGAGGAAAAAACAATTTTAATAGCGTAATTTAAGCATTTTTTTCCAAATATTTGCTTTAAGATATTGCTTTAATAATAATTTTGCATCATGCTTCCAACAATTTAAAATAATAAGAATAATGTAATTCGACTTACCAAGTTGCATTTATCGTCAGATAGTTGGATGTGTTTTTTTTAATTTTTCACAACTGCTTTTACAATTTGTTTAAAAAAATAAAATATTATCGAGTTAATCTGGTCATAAATGCATATGCATTCTTGATCTGGTTGACCAATTAATATTTTTAAATCACATTTTGTTGTACAAGATAGTTGGGCATTTTTCCTCATAATAAAAAACGTAATCTGTTTTGTGCATAGTTATTATAGTAAATATAGACGTATTAAAAATCAATAATGTTCATTTATAATTGTTTGGTAGAAACTACTAAATTTTGGTAACTAAAACAAAATATTTGGTAAAACATAATCTACTAATTTTTTTGTAATTTTTTCCCACTTTACGTTTTACTTGGTACACACTACTAATTATTTGGTAAACTGTTACCAAATAATTGGTAACCTGAAGTTACCAATTTATTTGGTAATTGCCAACTACCAGATGAGCTGAGAGAGTAGGGAGGAAATAAGCGTGCGCTTTGTCTTACCTTTGATCGCCTTATTTGTCATTTCTGTTGTATTTTTATATTACATGTTTTGATAAATAAACTTTTCGATTTGAAAACATAAATAAAAACAAACTGGAGTGACAAGTGACAAATGAAAGTGCAAGAGGTAAACGCGCGCGGAACGTTTTATTACCCTCACTCCTATCAGGCATGTAAATATTATTAATTGGCATGTTTAAAAACCCAATTTACTAGATCCCAGTCCGGTAAATATTCGACGTTTTAGAAATGGGTTTCCCGAACCGATGTTCTGGAAGCCTACATCTAAAAAGTTAAGCATTTAATAGGCAAAAAATCGTTTATATTTTTAAATAAAGAATTTAGTTAATTATAAAAGGGAGTTTGACTGTTATGCTTACGCCAAATTTAAAAAAAAATCTCAATTTAATCTGCATAACACATTTCCGGAAAAAAATGACACTCAATTAAAAGATTACCGGAATAAAAAAATTACATTCAATTGAAAGGTTACCAATAAGTTTTCAGAAAATTGTTGGCGGCTAAATTCTAAAACGCCACAACATTAAGATTTGAATTTTAACAGTTTTTAACGTTTGTCTCAATTGTTCTGGACAGTACCACTTTTCTGCAAATCCAGAAAATCGT
This sequence comes from Microlaimidae sp. YZB2_3, assembly GCA_030248175.1. Taxonomy (NCBI): domain Eukaryota; kingdom Metazoa; phylum Nematoda; class Chromadorea; order Desmodorida; family Microlaimidae; species Microlaimidae sp. YZB2_3. The sequence continues at coordinate 16,573 of JASAMX010006414.1, forward strand.
CAAAATTTGCGGAATTCTTTAAAAAATCTTGTCTAACTTTTAAAAATTTTTGTTTTTAAAATAATTTTTAAAAGTTGATTTGTATATATCTGACAAAAACAGTAAAGAATACACGGTGTCCCAAAAATGAAACATAAAATATTCGAAACGTTAAGAATAATTTGCATTGCCTTCATGGAGTGTGCCAAAATATGTAGCACAGCCAAACTGAACGAATAGGTATGGACA
>JASAMX010006415.1:0-23935 GCA_030248175.1 Microlaimidae sp. YZB2_3
AGTGACTTAACCCATTTAATATAAGGGAAAGAGCGGTGCGAGCTCTTCCCTGATTATACTAATATTGTTTTTAAAATAAAAATAAAAAAATAAAAAATAAATCAACAAAACCATTTTATTTGTGAACAGAAACCAACAATTATAGCAGGAGTTAAAAAGTAAAAGTATTCAGGATCAGTATATTTAGTATAGTAAACAAAAATCACAATAAACCAAAAGTACTTACTCGATATACCTGCCAACATGCTTTTAAAATTTCCACAAAATTATTTAACAAATAAGAAGTTGCAAGCGTATTTAATAATTGAAGGTTTTTAGTTTTTTACTCAGCCAATTATATTTATCGGTAGCATTTTTAAACAATAATTCATTTAATTTTAAAAAAATAGCAAAATCACGTAATCTTAATTATCGTTTTGTAAATTTTGATAATACAAAATTAAATGTTTTTATTAAAATACATACATAAAATAATAAACATAAAATACATACTATTGTTTTATTATACTAACCTTGAAAAAAGATCTAATAATGGAGTAGAAAAATAGGGCGATTTTTCATTGGGCGTATTTTTTGACAGAAAAGATGTGGACTAGTCTGAGATGAGTATTTGGACTAGTCTGAGATGAGTATTTGGAGATAGTAAAATTGCATTTGCCTACTGAATAAAATTTTCTACCATAAGACCATGATTAGTCTATATGGTGAGCTAGTTACACAACACGTTGCATTCTTTTTAGTCTGATGAAATATCAATTGAAAAAAATTATACTCACAACAATATTTAACAAGCCATATAATCGCCACTTTTTCAATTAGAACGATATATTTGTATGTTTAAGAAATAAGGATTTTATTGTTCTGTCAAAAGATTTAATTTATTATTCTGATAAATAAATCGATACTGAAAACATAATTCGACAAGGTAGCTCATAAGAAAGTTAATTAATTCTTTTGACTACCCTGTGAACTCAAGTTTGATTCTTCTAGAGTAGTAGTTATGCAAAAATAAAGCGCTTTGCACAGTGAAGTTCCAGTACAGACTAAGCCGAAAACGTTAAATTAAGTAATTTTTGTAAAAAACTGTTATTAATTTAACAATGTAAAATAATTTATAAAAACTAAATGAAAATTATAAAATTAATTGTTATTGTTTTGTATAAATGTAGTTAATAATGCTTAATATTGTAAAAATGTGAACATAAAAATAAAAATACGATCATAACGGAGCACCTGCTACATAAGTGGTATTTTATGCATTGAAAGCTAGGTGGTCTAGTGTTCAATTCCCAATGAAGTTTTTTTTGACTTTTTTTCATTTTTTGTATGTTTTTCTTACATCAAAATTGAATGTTTCTAAACAAAATTCAAACCTTTATAGATATCTATTAGTTAATTGATAATTGATTAATATTAATAAAACGAGTAAGAAAACAGATATGCTAGTGTTAGCACTGCATGTTTAATTTAGATATTTTGCTTTCGGCACAAAAATAAAAACCAAAAGCTGTAACGTAAAAAACTATGGTTTTATTTTTTTGCTGTAATAAAATGGTTAGATTTTTTTATTGAAAAATTTCCAGGAAATAATGTTTTGCATTATTTTTGTGCATTTTTTGTGCATTTTTTACGCATTTTTTGTGCATAAATATTCTTCTAAAAATAATTTTTCCAAAAGATAGACTACGTGAGTATTATGCAGCTATTTTCTATCTGTCATAAAAAAACAGCCAGAGTATTTTAGTGTATCTAGCTATGCATTTACTTGCGCAAGATGCACATGCTTTGAAAAACCAACCTTCCGTTTTTCTTGTGATTTTATTGTAATTTATTTTTTATGTTAACGTTTTTACAAAATTAAGCATTAACAACTATATTAACGAAAATCCAATCAATCTTATATTTTGCATTTAGTTTTTACACATTATTTTACGCTGCTAAATTAATAAAAGTTTTTATTTAAATATTGTTTAATTCCATTTTTTGGCAAATTTCTGTGGAAATGTCTTCCATAGAAATTGTTGTTGCGGAAACATTTACCTACATAGAACCGTTGAAAGACGTAATGTGTCAAACAAAATTTTCTGGAACCATTAAAACCTTTATTATACCGAATATTAAAACTGTTTTTTTATGTTGGAACTTCACTGTGTAAAACGCTTCATATTAAAATAATTGCTTTAGTTGCTAAATTGTGATTGCTCTTATTTAACTTAGAGCTCAAATTATAGTAATAACGTTTATAAGACAACAAAATAGCAATCTAAGTCCGTCCACAATAATTTTGGCATTATTCTTATATATTTAGAGCTTTTGATATCAATGAGATTTATTTTATATGTTTAATATTATTTATATTATGTTTAATAGCACAAAATATAATAGACTCACCTTATAGTAGGATATAGAGTCAAATGAGTTCAAAACATCTGCGACTTTTGCAATTTTTAGAAAAAGAGGATGGGAAGAAGCCAATTGGTCATCAGCCATAGATATTAAATGATGGTCATACGTTTCTATCTAAAGTAAAATTTTGGCGTTTGTTAAGTTTGAGAAAAATTATTAGAAAGTTGAAAAATAAAACGTAAAAAGTGGAGTAATATAAAAAAACGGGTGAATTAAAAAATAAAATAATTATATAGTAAAATATGACACATACGTTTTGTTGGAAATATTTTTTGTGTTTGTTAAATAGATATTCTATTTTTAATAAGTTATTATTCGTTTTAAACTATAAAATTATCATTGCATAATTCTATTTTATAGATATTTTATAGTTTTGGATCATCATTTTGTAAAACAATTTCCGTGTTGAATTTACAACAAACAATTTGATATAATGCGTCGTAGTGTCTGTAATATGTGATTGGCAAATCCAAATGTTGTTTATGGTATTTTACTGAGCAAACCAAGAAACCCGCCCCCCCCCCGAATTTTTTGAGCTGAGACAATTATTTATAATTACAACAATGAAAACAACACATGGAATTGTACTTTTAAACCAATTATTTATAATTTTTGGTTTTTTAAAAATTACTTTGTAAAACTTTTTTACAAATTATGTTCTCGGTTTAAAATTCTATAAACAGGTTTTGAAAATCTAATAAGTAGATTTAGAGAGTTTACGTGATTTGCGGGCATATGGTTTTGCTCCATGAGCATCAAAAAGAGAGGAGCACATGTTATAGTCAGCGCCCAAGGCCACCAAAATCCAATAGTGTTGAAAAAACAGGGTTTTAAAATGCACAGGTGTTAAAATATGGCTAAGCAAATACTGATGCGGTATTAAACAAAATGATTGTGCGAAAGGTAAATCGGAGGACATGTAAAACCAAAAACAAGTAAAACCCGTCTACACACAATTATTGATAACCGTGCGTTCAAGAATAACGTAGCTCAAAAAAACTCGTCTAATAAAACGTATTGATAAACTAAGTTAAATCATTAATAATTAAAAAACTCGCCGCACTGTTAAATGTGTTTATCTTAAGTTATGGTTTTAATCATATGTCTTAATTATTTATAAAAGTCAATTTTATCATTAGCATATTTGTTTTGGTGAATAGACTATGTCACAAACTTTGCCAAATGCGTCTGCTGTCTCCTCCTTTTAATTGGTATATCCTCTTCTGTTATATGGGCAAAGTGTAAAAAAATGGTTCCGCCCTAAAAGCCAGGAGTAAAAAAAAAGTTCTGCGCCTTATATGAGCCACAGTACGCAAACGGTGCCGCCAAATATGGCCAGGAGTACAGTATAGTTTTATCACAGGAAGCCCTGACTGCACTTATTCACTAAAATACAATGTATAGCCAAAATTTATGGCACAAAGCTACAGATTTTTGTATTAAACTGATGTGAGGAAAACAATTGACATGGAAAGAATAATACCGTTTTTCGCAGTATATAAGCACTGGATTTTTATGCATTTTGGTCATTTGTATAATTTTTTTCATTTTTATTCTTGCTACTTTTTTCGTTTGTAAAATTGTTTTTGAGCTGTAAAATTGCCATTCGCAAATTTGTTTAAATATGGTGCATTCTGATTTTGGGCCTGTTAAGCCTTGTAAAGTTTGAAGCCACAAAGGGTAAGCATTTTTATGTTCATTAATAAAACCAACGTTTTCCAGGCGTATTGAAATTTTTTTTAAACGCAATTTAGTGAATGGTAAGGAAATTATAAATCTTAACTATGAACAAGTGTAAAGCGTTAAAAATCACGCTGCTTATACAAGTTTATTTTATCACTGTACGTTAGGAGTTCTTTATTGTTAACCCTGAGTATCCACTAATTGATATTTTTTGTCAGCAAACAATAGACAATCGTCCAGAGTCATATAAAAAAAATTTGCATAACCATGGTTGGCACGCAGCTGATTAGTTGTTCCTTATGATTCTTTATGATGTTTATTTCAGTTATAGTACTTTTAGTCTTTGCTCCGTTTTTTAACAAAAAATTAAGGTGCTTTGACAGTTGCAACCGCACTTTTTAACCAAACCGTATCAAATTATTCCTTACGTGACTTTGATCGATTGCGTGACCTGTAGTTTCAACTACTTTAAAACGGAATCTTGAATCGACCAAAACCAAAGTCACATAAGAAGTAATGTGCATACGGTTTGGTTAAAAAGGTTCGTTTGCAACTGTCAAAGTATTTGAATCTTTTTGTTAAAAAACCGCGCGAAAATTGCTGACGTACTATTGCTGAGATAAACATCTTACAAAACGACCAATCAGCTGTGTGCCACCCATGCTTATTCAAACAATTTCTTATGTGATTTTGGTCGATGAGTATGCGAAAATTTCCGCCGACAATGAAGTAGCAGATCGTTTGGTGTTTTACAATATCTGAATCAAATTGTCTAATTATTATAACTCTGGCCTAAAAATGGTTTTATGCAATTATATTTATAGAAGTGTAATAATATTTAATATTTATGCATAAATCTATTGTTACTTATATGAGCACTTATAATAAGCTTTCATTATACTCCTTTGTTAACAAACTAGTTTTTGCAGGGAAAATTCCTTGTTTTCCTTCACGAAAATACCATTTTGTAACAAGATTGTTTATGCTATAAAAAATATAAAAATAACGTCACTCCCAGTTTTACCTGTCCTCAATTTTACCTGCTCACTCTTAAACAATATAGGCGTTTTGCGTTGATTTGAAATTTCTGGTTAGCGAGTAAAACGGTGCGATTAAATAACTGCTCAAGATTTAATTTACATAAGAAAATAAAATTCCGTGTAAATTCGAAGTAAAAAAAACATATTGTAAGGAAGTTCGAAAAACAGTATTTTTACATGACTTTTGCATATTGTTTTGAATTTTTTCATTCCTGCTATAAAAGAATTGTCACGGGCGTTTATGTACATAGTTCGCAATTGTTTTATGTCAATTTTAAGCTGTCCTATTAAGGTTTATTCCTCGGTGTTTGACTTTAAAAATCGGGGATAAAACTATGCATATTTCAAGTCAGTACGTAAAATGAATGAGAAAATAATCAAAGTACCATTTTGGAAGCTCCTTCAGTGCCACTATCTCCACCGTATACCCCCATTAAACTTGCAAATCCTTCGTTTAACCAAAGGTCATCCCACCATTTCAGCGTTACCATGTTTCCAAACCACTAAACATCAAATTTAACTGTGTAAAAGTCTGTCTTAGTGTCTCTCACTTAATAAGTTAATGTTAAGTTAATATATATATATATTTTCCCACAACTATTTCCACAGAGTGACACATATACGACGTGATCACAAATACTATGTGACATTTTAAGGGTGCTTAAAATCCTGACGTGTTTTTTGCAATTTTCGTTCATTTTTTGTTTCGATATCAATATTTAAAATCCCAACTCAATTTACAAAAAAACCCTATTTTTATTTCAGTTATTCCTAAAAAAACATAAAAACCAGGACTAAAAAATTCGTTTTTTAAATTTTTTTAATAATTTTTTGTTTTTTCTGTTCTTCTAAATGCGAAACCCATCAGAAAGCGTCCGATCAAAAACTATATTGTTTTGCGAAAACTCCCTATTTATATTTTTAACTAGGCTGTTTCCGTTAACATGTTTCAAATGGCGCTAAATTTTTGATAATACTTTGAAACCATAAATTTTAATGTATTTCGGCTCATAAAAAACAATATGTGATTTAGAAAAATGTCCAAGGAGTCCACTTTTAATTATTTGGAATTGCTTAAACATTACTCAAAATAAAAAAAGCTCTTAAACGATTTGCATTTGAATTAAGGCAATTATAACTTTTTTCAGCCAATTTTTTGACATGCTGCATTAAAGTTTCAACTATTTGGGAATAATATTCAGGGCTTTGAAAATAATATTCACAAATAAAAGAAATATAGCAAAAAATAGAAAAAGAAGAAAAAATGGATGATGTGTGAATTTTAGAATTATATTTTTTGATTATGATTAAAGCTTTGTCCAGTGGCTTGAGGCGTTCTCCTAGGAGCCATAACTGTTTTAAGCAATTTTGAAAACACAGAGAAAAATTTATTTTCATTGTTGTTTATTCGTTACGCTGGATGGTACTAGAGGGATCCCAAAAATATACCAACGTCGAGCTGTCTGCTTTTTTATAAGATTTGAATGACTTTTTAATTGTCGCTGGAAAGCTTTTATTGTGCGGTCACAGGAGTTTTTTTGCTTTTTTTGAATTTATTATTTTGATCAAAATTAGAAATATGGCTGGTAAGAAACTTACGTTGGTTTTTGGCTACCCTGAGTGTAAGTTTAATTTTTTTGAGCAGTCGTTATGTAGGTAAAACGTTTAAAATAAAAGCGTTGAATTAATAATAGAAGAAAATGAAGGCTTGAAATTCAAATTTTACCGACGTTCTCTAATAGTATATAGATGGGGCGTAGCCGCGGGGTTAAATCGTACCATGGTCCTTCCACACCACATATGATAATTTTTTAATCTGATTAGCAAAAAAATCGTTTGCAAATCTTTTGCAAATCTTTTGCAAATGCAAATCCTAAAACTAGTTTTACGATTTTTAATCCAAAAATGCGTCTAAAACGTGGCAAGAGAACGCGCCATTGCAGCTTAATTTTAAACTTCGCGTCCCTGTTTACCAGCAACTCCTTTTGCCCATTTTAACATACTGAGCAGTTATAAAAATCGCAAAGGGTGAACAGATCAAAAAATATTATAAACCTAGGTCAATTTTATAGAGTTATTGGAAACTGGATTATTTGCTAATCAAAACACAACGTCTTTACCTGATGAGCCAACTCGTGAGCGACTACAAGAGCAATCATTTGTTTTGTTTTCAAATCATGTATTTTTTCGTCATAGAGTAGACGTTTTTCCACATAAACTATAAGGCCTGTATTCTCCATGGCTCCACTTTGAAAATCAGGAAGAGCCACCATATCTATTAAATAAATTTTTATTTAAAAAATATAACAATTAAAATTGTGATTTATATATGACTTTTATCACGGTTAAAATAATAAGGTTGTAAAGTAACAACTCATTCTTAAACACCTGACGCAACTTAATAATAATTATTCATATCATCACTGACTTTTTTTATTTTTCTTAGCTCGCACGTTTATTCTTTATTTCTGCTTGATGGATAGTGGTTGATTGCGCCCTTGATTTTTTTTTTTTTTTTTTTTTAAAGCTGAAGCGGGCCGGCCATGGATATTCCATATTACCGCCTACCACCCTATATCAGCACTGTTGTTGATGTAGAATGTTAGTCAAAGGCCCCACCCCTATCAGGGGATTTTAGGGATTAGATGTGAGGTTATGTTTAATAATACAGAGAGAACAATAAAAATAAGAAAAATAAAAAAAAAAAAAGGTATAATAAAAGGACTATAAGCAAAAGTAAGAAGAGTCGGGAGTTGATCATGATGATGGCTGAAAGTAGGTAACATTTTGATGTTGATGGTGGTTCTTGCTGGAAGTTCTGGTTTGTCCCTTTTTGTTGTTTTTTTTTAGATTTCTTTGTCTGGTGATAGTATTGCCATCTGGTCCTGGTATTTCTCCTATAATAGAAAAACAAAATTTTAGTTTTTCTTTATTTTTGTTGTTTTTTACTAATTATAGATAAGATATATAAGAAGTTTTATTCACAACATTATGAACGAATGTAAAAAAGTAAAGTTTTCTAACAGATAAAAAAGCATGTATGTGATATATAGACAACATTTTTATTTTAACTTTCAAAATTTGCACTATTTTGCTGGCATATGTGATCCAGTGAAATAGGGTTTCTTTTGACTTGCTCCAAAAATCCACAAACTGTTTGTAAGTGACTTTATGATTTTTACTGCTTTACATGGTTTGGTTTGCGTTTGTATTTACAATGAGTGTGTTGAATGTAAGCTTGAGGTGGAAAGTAAGCATCAAGACTTTTGGGTTTTTGTTTGTGATAAGTGTTATGTTTTTCATTTTGTACCCTGCAGGGTATAAAATAAAAAGTTTGGTTGTTTTTATACTGGCGTATAATGTGAGTTGGTTGGTGTCTATCCATCTTTGTATTTCATGTAATCATAATTTTATTCGTTGTGGTGCAATCTTATGATTATAGTATGATCTGTATATTGCGATGTTGTCTTCATATATTATGATGTGTACGTTTGGTGATGGTGTTGGAATGTCTGCTGTCGATATGTTTAATAGTGGACGGTAAAGACAGGAGCCATTTGGGATTTTTGTTTTCACAAGTTTTTTGTTTGGAATAGTGTTTGTGATTGTTTAATGTATGGATTTTGTAATTTCTTTACTTGCTTTTGCGAAAGTTTGTTTGTAAGTGTGAGGTGATTGACAGTGTGGAATGATTTAAACATATTCAGTGCTACTACTGTGCGGTAAGGCTGTCCAATGCTACAACTACTAAGATTGTTGTATTGTCTGATGATTGTTGTATTTGCTGTTGGTAGGCCACTGTGGGTTGTCCAATCCTTGGGTTTGTAGTTATTACTGTGTCTTTTGAGTTAATTATGTCTGCTACTGCTTTTTTCTTGCAATATGGGAGAAAACAATGAAAAAGAGTCAGCATTTCTTTTGCCTGTAATGACTGCGTTGTTTTTCAGAAAGATTTGGTTTATATTGTCTGTTGTGTTTTTTATTTGGTTGCTTTTTTGTTTTTGCTGAGTGTATATGCGTGTGCTTTTTTTGGATGTATATCATGGGTAGCGCGGGAGCGCTACGGGGCGATTTAGCCCCGCGGCGCCGCACCAACCATAATTAGAGACGGTGGGTAAATTTTGAAATTCATGTTCATCTCCTTCTTCTTTTTTAGGAGCCACTTTTTTCATTTAGGTCATCGTTATCGAATTATTGATCAAATCAAAATAATAAATTAAAAAATAGCAAAATAAAACTTCTAACCGCACAATAACAGCCTTTTGGCATCAACCAATTAGATTGGATTGTATATATAGATTGAATTGGATTGTATAGAGCAGACACCGGACAGCTCCTCATAGAATCTGCACAATAACAACAGACGGCTGTGCTTGGTTGCTATTGGTGGCGGAAACCGCACAGCACCATCTACTTCAAGCGCATGGAAAACATAAGTTTAAAGTCTTATTAATAATCGAGCACTATTAGAAATTTATATTATTGCATAGGTAAGACTCTAATTTTTTTTAATATTTATTTTAAAAATTCAATTTATCAACCATAAATGAAGAATGAAGAATGTTGGCAAAGTTTTTCACATTGTAATGCTCTCTTAAAAGTGATTGGTTAACGTAGAAATTAGTAAGTTTCTACGAATTTTTTAACGGGAAAGGATCCGCTCACTTAATTAGTAACTTTAACGATTTTTTTATTTATCAGAGGTCTATTAAAGAATTAGTAAAACTCCCATCTTACAATAAAATTTTTCCTATAAAACTACGGTTAAACGATGCATAGAATAGGTTTACATGAAGCAAGAATTTATAATACTTAACAAGCATAATAAATTAAAATTTGAAAACAATAGTTTTAACTTCCAAATTTTACTTTTATTTTGGTTTCAGCGCGATGGCGAGAAGAAAAGCCCTTCTTCGGCCAAACATTTTTCCATATTTTTACTTATTTAACCATTTTAATCGTGAAGAAAAAAGTGATTTATGGTTACTTTTCAAATATAAGATTGTTTTAATTAAAAGACAAAACATTTCTTACCTTAGTTTGTCCTTCCTTAATTTGTTTCGTAAATGAAAGTGCAGATTTCACACTTTAAAAAAAATAAATAAAGTGTTGCAAAAACTTAAAATCCCTAGCAGAAAATTTTACACACTTCAAACTAAGGATTTAAAGTCAGTGCACACACAAGCAATTTCTGCCATCTTAATTCCATAGAAATCATTAGCGCCTTAGGAGTTTTTTCTTTGCAAAGTAATTTTGTTTTAACAACAGCGAAGAATTTCAAATATTTCCAACAAAACATCCTCACAAGTTTGCTATATTTAGAACAAAATCAAAGGAAACGTCCTGTAGTAAAAATTTAAACTTTAAAAAGAGTCGGATTAAATTGGCTGAACCTTATTTTTTGTTTTACAAAAATTATTTTTTTTAATAATAAACATAAAACCAAAAAATGAAGGTTAAAAAAATTTGACTTCAGTTACACATAGGATTTGATTATTTTCGTAGAATATATTTATATAAATAGTCAAACAAATAACAAAACTAGTGGTAAACCTAATTATAAAATAAAAAACCGCCCCACGAGACAAAACTGTATGTTTAATATGTAAAGAGCAATTATCAATTTCAACGAGATTTTTCTAAGTTAATTTTATGACTTTTTTTGTTTAATCAACTAATATTATAGCAACACTTTTCTTACCTACTTATTTCGTTAATTTATTCAAAATGTGATTTACGACTTTTTTTCAACAATTTTTTTAGAACCACTTTTTAGAAAGTGTTCACAAAAAATACGTTTTCCATTGATAATATTAAAACTGGTAAAACATTATATCTTGGCAACGGATTGTGGTAGACTAGCCTTGAAAAATGCTCTAAGAATAGAAAAAGGAGAAAATCAGGAAAAAGGGGCGATTTCGCCCCAGGCACGTTTCTGTCTAAACACACGTTTAGAAAGAAAAGATGTGGACTAGTCTGAGATGGATATTATTTGCACCATAAGAAATTTGTATTTGATTTGGCCAGCTGCTCACTGAATAAAAATTTTTACCATATGATAATAACTTATTTATACGTGGAACTAATTACACAGCACTTTTTTAATTACATTAAATTACATTGCATTTTTTTAATCTGATGAAATAACATTTGAAAAAATTATACTCACAGCAATCTTTTACAAGCACATAATCGCCACTTTTTCAAATTTATAGTTGTTTCTTACACATAAAAATATAACCATATATAAAAAAGTGAAAATTTGGCACTTTTCCAAGATTGCTATGTGTATAAATTTTCCAATTGTCATTTCATCAGATTAAAAAATTGCAATGTAATGCAATGTAATTAAAAAAGTGATGTGTAATGTGTAATTCAACGTATAAATAAATTATTATCATAGAAATAATAGAAATAGGTAGAATTTTTTATTCAGTGGGCAGGTGGCCAAGTCAAATACAAATTTCTTATGGTGCAAATAATGTTCATTTCAGACTAGTCCACATCCTTTTTGTCTAGATACACGCTCGGGAAGAAATCACCCCGTTTTCCTGCTCTATTCTTAGAGCATTTTTCAAGGGTAGCTTTACAGTTTTTATGTATTGTTTTTATGTTTTGTGTATGCGTGTTATGAATATTTCTGCGTTATTGGTATTGGTTGCGGAGTTTTTGTTCACATAATTTAGGAGAAAGCGATGTTTTTATATGTATGTGACTAATTTTTCTCCGTTTTAGCTGGTTTTTCTTGTCTGCATGCGCTAGAGCATATGGAGATCTGCGATGCTTGTGTTTATGCCATTACTTTTATTTGCAGTTTTTTAACTTGGATTTTCTGTGTGTGTTTTAATGTTTTGTGTTTGTTGTGTTGGGGTATTGGTTGCATATGTTTTTTAATTAATTTGTAATGTCTGTCTTCTGTTGCTGTGTGTGTTTTTTTATGTCAATGTTTGGTGTACATTGTGTCAATGGCAAGACCTTGTACAACTGTAGATTGTTGTTTATATTGTTTAGGTGTGATTTGACCACATTTTAGTAATACAGAGTGTGTTTTTTGCATTGTATTAATTTTTGTTAGTAATGTTTTTGTTACATAATGTTACATATGCCGTATGTTGATGTGACCCTAGAACCAGAGTAAGTCTTAACCAGGGTTAGTTTTAATATTTTAGTTACGAAGTGATGTTTTTGTTCGAGTCTGTCTGTTTGTCTCAAAGGATCGCATATATTCAATATCTCGCCTTTCACTAGTCTTTTCAAAAAATGCAAAAAAGTTGAGTATTGGCGGTCACTTTGTAAATTAATAAACTGGGGTCCAAAAAGACTTCAATTATCCTATGGTTTTTAGGACTGATACAATGCGTAAATTGAGCTAGATAAGTTTTGATATTAAATATATTTAGAAAAGAAAAGACATGTGTGCAAAACTTTCTGTGACGCATCAATTAAACAATAAATGTTTTTAAACATGATATGGTACTGGAAGTTTATTCACGATTTTACCAAGTCATTTCGATATTCACGGGGCCATGCGAAATTTAACACATGGACGGTTACAAAATAAATTTAAAAAAACTAAAAAAAAACGGGAATTAAAAAAAATTTTTAAATAAATTTAAAACAAATACTGCAAAACAAGTTTGTAATTAATGTTTTGGTTATAAAACTAGCCATAACTCACGAAGCAATAAAGTAATTGTAAAAAGTAAACTATCATTGAACTCGTCAAAAACTTTAATATTTAATGCCTTATTTAGTTTTAACTATTCCGAGATTTTTTATTGGATTAATAAGTTAAAACTTTCTAAAAATTTACACAATAGTTCATCAAAAATTATTATGATATTATTGTTTTTTTTAAGAATATTACGAATAAAATGATACTTGAACCTTAAAAATTAATTGATTATTTAAAGAGTTGTGACTATTTGTATATAGCGCTAATGTATTTTAAATGGGATCCCATTTAAATGGGACCAAAATCAAAAGGTCCCATTTAAATGGGACCAGGTCCCATTTAAATGGGACCTTTTTTTACAAGCAGTTTGTTCTAAGTGTCTCATTTTTCTTTTATTATATATTTTTGCTATAATCAACAAAAAAATAAATTATTTAAAAAAACCGGTAAATAAATGCTCTCCTTAATAGTCTAAATAAAAACCAAACAAAATTCTACAATACATTCTTTAAATTAACCAAAGCTAAACCTAGCAATAAGTTTTATTACTTTTTATTCCGGCAACACCACACATTAAATAGGGCGGGGGGAGGGGGAGTGGGGGCAAGCCTCACCCGTAATATTCCTAATTTTTGTTCAAAAATTAAATTATTCTTAACGCTAAACAAACGCACTTCTATTCAATCTACAGTCCTGGGGTCGCATTCTGAAGAAACGCTTATATTTACCCCGCTAAATCCATTTCAATGAAAATAAAAAAAAATAAATATATATTGTAAATAAATAAACCTGCCGCATATGGGACAGAAAATGATTGCAATGAATTTTTTTTTAATTTTTTTTTCTGGTGCCGCAAAACCACCTCGCGCAAAATAAAAAAATTAATCAATGAGCGTATTTTATTTTTTATTAAATTAATCCTACCGGAGAAAATATTTAACCACCTCTCGAGTTGGATAAATTCTTATTCTTAAAACAATAGAAAAAATTTAAACCGACTTTTACCTAGGTAAAATTGATTTTTCACTGGCATCCTTAAGCACGTAAAAAAAGTTAACCCGGGGTAACTTTTAACCGCGCGTCAGAATGCGCGCCCTGATCTCGTATAAAGCCCATTTCAAACGATTCATCGTTCAGAACGTTTTTCTAACGATTTGCCCTTCGACCATCGACACAGCGTTTGAAAGAAAAAAGCGCGCAAGGCTGAAAAATGTAAGACGCGTATTTCCTATTTACGACGTATTTCCTATGTAAGACGCGTATTTCCCACAGGGCGAGCTGATTTGCGACGGTTAATGAAACACCCGAGTGAAAAACATTATTACCGCACATTAAGTTATTATAAGCGTGTTTAAACAAAATGTATTTTGTTTTAAATAAAATATGCTTATTTATATCCCAAATATAGTTTCTTTGAAAACAAAATATTTAAAACATGTTTAATACACACAAACGTAATAAATTAAATATTTTATTGTATTGTAAATATTAAATATTAAATTAAAAATATTGTACCAAAATACTTAATAGAAAAATGTTTGTCAACTGTTTTTTACACATAAGTTTAACATCGTTTCAAAAGGTCAATTTTTATGAAAAATTCTAGTGTTTAAAAGTTATTAAAAAAAATATGGTTATCTTTAACGCACATTTTTAATCGGGCCTTAAAAATATCGAATGGCCTCCAAAAAAATCGAGCTGGTTTGGCACCAGCTCAAACATTATTTGCGTCGTCCCGTTAAACCCCGCAATCAAAACAAGCTGTATTCCGGAATTTTAAAGTTTTGGGCAGAAAAAATGACTATTAATCAGTGTAGAAAATATATTCGTCATGTATACAATGTTATTCCAAAAGTTATAGAGGGCAAAAAGAGGCCTACTGGGTTGTAAAATTTTTTTTTTAATTTTAACCTTTGAATTATATTCTATATTTAGTGTTTTGGTACATCCGTGTGTATTGCCTTTGGATTTTAGTAAATATATTCTAAATGAATTTTGCCAAAGAAAAAACATCTGCGATATAAATAAGCATATTTTTAAAAAAAACATAATTACATTTTTTTAACACGCTTATAATAACTTAATGTGCGGTAATAATGTTATCCACTCCCGTGTTTTATTAACGGCACCCCAAATCAGCGCGTCCTGTGTATAGGAAATACACGACTAACATTTTTCAGCCTTGCGCGCTTTTTTCTTTCAAACGCTGTGTCAATGGTCGAACGGCAAATCGTTTGAAAAACGTTCCGAACAGTGAATCGTTTGAAATGGGCTTTACACGAGACCAGGACTGTAAATAAAATCAAAAAAACAATACGGCTATACATATCATTAAAAAAAAAGTGGTTTCATTTAAATTTAAGTTAGGGTCCTTTACAATAGCACCCTTTACACAACACCCTCCATCTTCCCGCCCTCAGGGTTCATTGTTTTAAACGTTCATCAAAAATGTATACTACGTTTACACCCTATCTTGTAGGGCCTCACTCTTCACTTTCATCTCCCCACATCCTTCTCTCCTCTTAGGTTTATAGCACATGCATTGTTTTCTTTTTGCCGCTTACAATTTCCTTCCCAAAAAATTAAATTAATGTTTAAAAAACCATAATTAAACGCTCTTTTAAACAAAATAAAATTAATAGACATGAGTTTGACGATATTGTTTCTAAATAAAAACGAATATAATTTCTGATCAATCGATTTACCGCTTCTAACAAAATAAGGTTTTTTTTCAGCAAGAAAATCATAATGAAGCCAAATGAAGTGCCATAAAATAACAGTAACCATTTCCAGGATTTTAATCAGTATAATACTAAGTGTCATTAACAAGATTCTTAGTGAAATCCCTTCTAGGTCTTTCGTGTAGCCAACCCCTTGCATTGTCTTTATGAAACAAGTTTCATGCTATGCAAAATTAAGAAATTAACCCCTTATCATATTCGACGTGTCAATATGGTCTCTGCTTACTCGATTAAGTCACAACAAACTGAAGGTCAGTTTACATAATATGTTACTTCATATTTTCCTACCCTCTGATATCATCCTTCAGAGCTCTTGTAATTTAAAGCGGAAGGAGCTCCGGAGCTTCGGAACTCAACTTCTTCAATAAGAAGATTAAAATTTGGTTTAAATTATTATATCAACATTTTTAATAAGAGCATTTTTATCGTTTGATGCTCTAAATTTAAAAAAAAACGATAATATAATAATTTAAATTTTTTGTTACCTCGAGTATTTGGTCAGCCACATTTCTGTAGCCTACCATTGAGTCCAGCTGACCACGCATGGCGGCTGAAATAAAGCTAACGACTGCCCGTACAATTTCGCAGATGCCGAAGTTACAAACAACCCAATGAAATTTCCCATCCAAATTCCAGGAAATCATAAGAAAAATGTAAAATAAAAAGTTTAAAACACATGAAAAGGCAGCAAACGTAGTTTTTATTCCAATCCATGGCGACGCTAGCGCCATTTGTTTCTCTTTCTTCACATTTAAACTAATAAACAAAATAAAAAATTAAAACTTTTAAAATATTTACTAAAACTTTAAATACAAGCAACATCACACGCTAATTGTGAAATAATTTAATTTAGAATTTATCGAAAGAATTAACTCAAAAATCGTCACTATTTAATTTAGAAATTATGGTGTTTTTTTAAATATGTTGTTATTTTGAATATTACAAAAAAATTCTCAAGCACAAAAAACCTATTCTTTTGTCGTGATTAACTTTACAAAACTGTGGTGAAAAAACTTTAATTTTTTACGTCGCATGAAATGAGTTAAACCGCGGTTGATACAGCCATGCATGGACAAGTTTATCAGTTTTAGAGCTATACAAGGGAGGAAACTAACACTTTCTAATTTTCTCGCATTTTGAATACAAAAGTGAAACTCGTCGTGTCGTGAATTTTCAATGTGGATAAGCTGGATGCCAGAACAAAAAGACAAATTTCGGTATTCCGCAGCGATGACAACTTTCTCAACGAAGTTTAAAATGCGTTTTTCACTCTTAAAAAAAGAAAAAGTTAAGTTGCTCGCGACTCTTGCGTCCTGGGATTTGTAAAGCTAATGACAACCATGGCAGGTGGGCAGCCTCCCGGATTGGGGGGTCGCCCAAAACTTTTTGGGGTTATCCTCAGAATTTAGGAGATGGATGTGTCCGGTGTACTTTTAATTTTTAGGGGGGAGGGGTTCGATATCGAGATTTTTCGGGGAAGTATAACCCAAACCGCAAGCCCCTCTTTCCTGCCAACTATGATCACATCAGAAGATTTATCTAAGAAACCATTTTTTTTAAATTTTAGACAATTTTGTTTTCATTTTCTTATTCCTAAAAATACAAAACGCTCTTATATGTCAACGTAATATTTGTCTGGATGGAAAAAAAACTTGTCTGGAATGCTAAACTCTGACAAAATTAATCTACTAACTACAAAACCTACCGAATTAACTTACCCTGTCAATAAGAATTTAATTAGTGTTTGAATAAAGACTTTAAAAAAGTGACAAAAAAAGAAGTTAACTCTTAAAGATAAAATTGTTTTAAACGAACCAAATAATTAATATGTTGCTAGAAGATTTTAGCATATGAAAAGACTATAGCTTCTTTTTGTGCTTAATATTTGGATGAATAATTCACTTCCATTCGATTCTAGAACTTATGTTCTAGCTGATGTTACTCAACACTAATTGTGCAACCAACTTCATATAACAATATTAACAAATATTATCACAATGCAGTGTGTTAAATGCTATTATCATGGCTTCCTCTTCATTTTAGTTCGCGCGAATTAAAATAGCTACTATGCCATTATTATGAAGGATATCATTCAAATGGAGAGGCTCATTATAATGGCCTATTCTGACTTAATTTGTTATGTAGGAGTTGCACATTTTTCGGTATATTTTATATTTTTAATATAGCTGTGCAAATTCTTTTTTGAGGTCTTTCAATACTGTACAAGGTTTCCGTCGTATTATTTATATAAATCAATAGAAATCATCCATCCGGTCATTAATAAAGCAAATATACCATATAATAAAGATGTTCTGCATTCTAAAATATATGTTCTGTCATTATAGTTTCTGCGTAAACGGACCGGTGTCCGGAAAAAATACCTTCTGCAAAATATCTTCCGGAAAAATATCTTCTCTCAGCAGTAAATTATTCAGTATTATTAAAAACTTTTAAAGGTTTTTTTAAACTTTTTTATGTCGTTTTAGCTTGATTTTAAGGTTTCGCTTAGGCTTAGGAAAAAAAAGTTTCCTTTAGTTGAGAATTTAAAAGTCTTTCAGAAGATATTCTTTCCGAAGATATTTTGCAGAAGGTATTTTTTCCGGGCGCCAACGGACCAGTTAAAATATTTAAAAGCCAATCTACCAATAAGTAACGTATTAAGAAAATTCATTAGTAATGTTATAGAAAATAATAGTATTGATCAATTTCATCGTATATAATAAGATCAGACAAAAAAGAATTATACTAAAGGGATATACCCTTTGTAATTGAGGATTTGCTTTTACTGATTCACGTTAGTTACTCATACAAATCATAATATAGCTTAGTAATTGTAAATCATTTCGATCTGAAATGATGATTTCAGAAACTGCAGCAATTTCTATTAAATAAAAAAGAAAAAAAATAGCAGGAATATTTTTTATTGACTTTAAAAAGTTAAACAAACTTTGCAACTTAAAAACGCGTAAGGGCCACGCGCTTCTAATATGCCAAAAAATCTCAACAAACGCATTCTGGTGTGAAAACAAATTTGCGGCAAAATTTTGGTTTTATATATTCAAAACAGCATCCACTAATCCTTTACAACTACAACGCGTTAAAAATCGAGCCTATTATATAGAATTCCATTTGAAACGTACACGGTTGGAAACGTCTGTATGTGCGTGTTTATGCGTAAAGTACAAGGTGGGCGCAGAAAGCTCAGTGATACTCATAAAAATAGCAATAGCCAGCCATAATAAGAAGAAACTGTGTGATTCAGCGTTAAACAGCCTGTACAGTCAGTGATTTTTTGAATAAAAATGTTAATTACTAAATCAATCCAGAAATACAGTATTATGTTTAACGAATAAATTATAAAAAGAGCAATCATAAGTGGCGCGGAGCGATACGGGGCGACATTTATCCTCGTGGCGCCGCGACAACTATAATTCCGGCGGCCGTAGGCCGCCGGTATTATGGCCGGATCGTTCATTTTGTAGTTTTTAATTAAAATTTTAATAACTCGGTCAAACCTTAACCAATTATCTTAAAATTTTAGAAGTATATGTAATTTGTTGTGCTTAATCGTTTAATGTATAAAAAGTAATAAATAACAAAATATATTTTGCATAAAAGTGCATATACAAACTTGGTCAGTTGGTAAAAATCGGACATAACGCTTTTTTTTCAAATTGTTATAACTTAGTCGAATATTGCAGGAATGGGTTTAAAATTTAACCGTATATGTTATCAATTCTGCTTAATCGAATGGTGTTAAACATTAGTTTATACATAAAGAAAATCTCTTGTACTAGAGTGGATAATCAAGTTAGTTTGATGAAAAAAACGGGGACACAACATTATGATACATTTTTTAAATTTTAATAACTCCACTGAAAATTAATGAAATGATCTTAAATTTGGAAGATTTGTGTAATTAAAGATGCTAAATCAATTAAAGCTAAATTTATATTAAATAGATGGGAAATGTGTCTGGTACAAGAATAAATAAGCAAGTTTTGTTGTTTTTTTTTTAACGCGTAACGCTCTAAAAATTTAAATAACTCAGCAGAATATTGATGAAAAAACTAGAAATTTCAAAATTATATGTAATTTAGAATTCTTATTCGTTTGATACCAAATATGTATATATTTACATAAGAAATGTCAAATACAAAAGCAATTAGAGTAGAAAAATCGTTGAAAAATATAACGCAAAATACTGGTGAAATGATACAACCATTATTGGTGGTTTTGGAAACGATTTTGGGCTGCGCAGCGCAGCTAAATATTTATTATTTGTATTAGGCGGTTCCCGGAAATTTCGTCTTTTACAATACGTCTTTCAACATCTCGTCTTCTACAACTCGTCTTTGGAAAACTCGTCTTTTAAACATCTCGTCTTCGGAAAACTCGTCTTTTAGAGGCGATTTTGGAAACGCACTTTTCAAAAGACAAGTTTCTTCTATTTTTTAACTAAAACCAAAATTCGATTTGACTGATTTAACAGTAAATACAAATTGTAAAACATTTTCATAGCCTAAATAGAATACGTAGACCTTATTTTTGTGATTATTTTTTAGATTTAAACTATTGGTAGAAAGTTATGAGCCAATTTATACCCCAAAAATGGCCTTTTTCAGCATTTGCAATTCATGAAGTTAAGAAAAAAATTTGTAAACCAACAAACTAAACTAAAAACTATGTTTTAACAATGCTAAAAGTCTGAAGAACTAAAAAATTTTCGAAAAAATTGAAAATTCAAAACTCACATGGACCACCAAAAACATGGACAAGAAAATTTGTTTGACTTTAAACGCTAATTTAAACTTAGTTTTTCACCGATTTATTGTTCCTAAGCCTAAGAAAAACCTAAAAATCGAATAAAATTGTAATATAATTTTTTTATTAAAATAAGCTGTTTTTCAAAAATTTTAATTTTTTAACAACTAAAATTTGGTGGGTATTTGAACGGTTACTATAAAAAATTGGTAGTTACCATTAAAAAAATAAAAGTATATTTGTAACTGCCAGACACTTGGTAATACGAAAAAAAAATATTAATTAGATTAAAGGCTAATAAAAATTTTTTCTTTTTGGGCAATTTTTGGGTACAAATTGGCTCATAACTTTTTATTAGAAGCTCAAATCAGAAAAATAACCACAAAAATGTGGTCTAACGTGTTCGATTTATGCTTTAAAGATGTTTTTACAATTTTTAATTACTTTTGAATCGGTCAAATCAAATTTTGGTACACGTATGGAACTTGTACCAATGTATTGAAAACCTTTTTTTTACCTAAGCCTTAACAAAAACCGAAAATCAAGCAAAATCAAGCAAGCAATAGTTTGTACGTAATGTTTTAAATTATAAGATTTGTTTATTTCCAAGCAAGCATGGGAAAAGGGGAAAAAGGGATATAAAAAAGCGAAAATAAGGTAAAAATAGGTCTAAAATAGCTTAAAATGCATTGAAATAGGCTAAAAACTACAAAAATTTTGCAATGATAGCGTCATAGATAATAGGTAAAAAAATGGCGTCATAATTTTTGGGTACTTTTTTATTTTTCCGTGGGGGGGGCATTTTCAAACCGTGCACAGGTCTGATAAAGCATATATCATCAGACCTGTGCACGGTCTGGAAATGCCCCTCCCGTTTTATTGGAGGATTTGCCCCCCGTTTTATTGCCCCCCCCCCCGCCAAAAAAATGAAAAAGTACCCTAAAATTATGACGCCATTTTTGACCTATGATGACGCCATCATTGCGAATTTTTTGCAGTTTTTAGCCTATTTCAATGTATTTTAAGCCATTTTAGACCTATTTTTACCTTATTTTCGCTTTTTTGTCCCGGGGAAAATTTGGTTTTTTGACTATTAATATGCTTTTGGAAGGCATCAGGAAAGTTTCTTTATTAATATTTAAGAAAAAAAATTTTCTCTTCCAAAATTCAAAAAACGTAAGGGAAACAAAAAAAATCTGGCTTTGCTAGATTTCGGGGTGGGGCGAGGGGCGGCCGCCCGCCCCCCTGGGCATGCCACTGCAACCATACATGGGCACGGGGGGTGGGTTGGGAGGTTAACCCTCCAGATTCTAAGAAGGGGGTTTAACCCCCCACTCAGAAGTGGGGGGGAGAAAAGTTTAACCCCTCAGTTTTAAAAAAATGATGAAAAAAATGTCTTTAAAATGACTTCTAACTGCCTCTAAACTTAGGTTTTGAGATCAAAATGAATGTTTTAAACTGTAAAAAGCTCAAAAATGCGATAAAAAGGGATTTTTGACCTCAAGTTAGCGTTTTTTACCTTTTTTTAAATCGAAAAACGATATGGGTAAAATGCACTCAAAAAAAAAACGATAGGAATAGTTTGCGTTTCTTGGATTTTAACCCCCCCATTTGGGGTTTAACTAACCCCCCACTCCGGGCGGGGGGGGGGGGGGCGCCCCCCCCCCGCCCAACCACTAACATAATTTTGCCTCCTGTCCGACCGTTTCAGGGGGGGGGGGCGGCCGCCCCCACCGGCCCCCCCTGGCTACGTACGTCCCTGCCATGTATTGATACATTTTACAACTGCGGATTTTTGTAAACAAAAATTCACAGATGCAGATGTCAGATGTCACCAATGCCGATGTCTAATTAATGGTTTCTTACCATATTTATGTCGTTTTAATTTTTTGGAGTGTATTTTACAACCCATATTGTTTTTTTGTTTAGAAAGAAAAATAGATTAAAAAATGCTAATTTTAAGCAAAAAAGTGTTTTATTGAATTTTTGAGCTTTTTATTTTTAAAGAATTAATTTAGACCTCAAAATTTTGGTTTAGAAAAGGTCAAAAATCCATGAGAAATAGGTATTAGGTAACTTCAGAAGTAAAATAAGTGATGTGAAAATTTGTGGATGTAAGTTTTAAAATCCGCGAGTGCGGATGCAGATGTTAGGCATATCCCTGATTCATATAAATATGTGACTGTGACTTATCTTTAGATTTCAAACAGGACCCCACTAACTACAGAATGATTCACAGCCAAGCATATTTTAAAATGACTGGTTATACTTTATAATGTTTGCAGTGGGGACGATTTTCTGTTTTTAGTTCAAAGAATTTCCAGAGCAGGAAGGGAATGGAAGCGCAATTAAAAAGCCAAAGATGAAGTGAATTGCGAGCCTCCGGCCGACTATTTGGAGCAGCTGAATAAAAACGCCGCTCTTAAAAATGGGGAGCACAATATCGATGCAGACGAGGGTGTGAAGTTGGAGCCAAGCGCTGAAACGGCTGGAGGAGCGCGGATCACAATTTTAAAATCAAAGAAGTCATGCTGCAAGCCCAGAAAATGATCAAAGAGCGGAAGAATAAAAATGAACGTACATAAGTATTATTAGAAAAGTTTTTGCAGAGCTGCTTACTCGATGTATATTACTTATGATCATTTGGTGGACAAATTAATAATAATTTATAAAAGGGTTAAATTTCATTTGGACAAAATTAAACTGGTAAAAAACTTTGTCAGACCTGTGCACTGCCCCTCCCCCGGGGTTTTATTGGGAGGGGGGCAATTCCAAAATGAGGGGCACGGGGGCAACTTTTTTGAAATGGGGGACAATAAAATGGGGGGGCAAGCAGGGAAAAGAAAAAAAGAGAAAAAATGGAGAAAAAAAGAAAAAAAAAAGAAGGGAAAAGGAAAAAAAAGTGAAAACAAAGTAAAAATAGGTCTAAAATGGTCAGGGATGTAGCCAGAGTTTCATTTTGGGGGGGTCGGATTGTAGTACAAAAAAAAATTTTGGGGGGAGGGGTGGCTCCGCCCCCCCAAAATTTTGGGGGGGGGGGGCGGAGCCCCCCTTAATTTTTGAAAACGTTAAAAAAGCAGGGATAAACGTAGATCAAGCTCTATAATACACTGTTTTTGGCCTAATAACCTATTATCTAATGTTTTTAGCAGGTAAAAACATGTTTTCTTAGTTAAAAATTACATAAGCACACCTTGGCAGAGCCTGGATTTTATAAAAAAGGAATTTAGAGACGTTAGTTTCAGACCCCTTGGCTAAACCCACATTGTAAACCAAAGCACATGAGCAGCATCTTGGCTCCATGTTTTCTAGGGTACCTACCTATATGAAAAAATCCTAGCCAATGCTATAGGCGGCAGGAAAATTTAGGAGGGGGAGGTACATAAATCAACCAATATGATTGTTTGTTTTGCTTTCTGTGTAGTACTTATTACTTATAAAAATTATTGTACTAACTTTGAAATAACATTAGCATCAGGCAACATAAATAACGAGATATATATGTATGTATACTATAGAAAGTGACCGCTGAGCGAAGCAAAGCGGAAGAAATTTTTGGTTTTTGGGGGTCCATTGGGGGTACTAAAATTATTTTAAAGTTTGGCGCCGAGCGATTAGCGAGGCGC
>JASAMX010006416.1:0-31509 GCA_030248175.1 Microlaimidae sp. YZB2_3
AAAATTTCACAAAATCTGTTATTAATTTACAGGTTTTAAAGAGACTTGTTTCAGTCTTTTCTGGCATTTAGTTTTTAGACTTATGTAGCTTTATACTATTCCATTTAACATAAGGCTTTTTTTCGAAACTTTATTTCGTCTTTTGCTAGAATATATATTAACATTAGTTCAAAATTTTTTTGTTTATTTACACAAGTTAAATCATAAGTACGCACTCTTTTAAAAGGTTACAGAAACAAAATATTTTGCATTACAATAAGTTAAAAACACCAAAATTTACCCCAGATTTCAAATAACTCTGTACTACAAAATAAAATTTAATAAAAAACAATCTAGAGCTAGTTAGTTAACTAAAAAATACTTTCAAAACAAGTTTAAAATATTTTTATTAAAAAACACACTTAAAAACGTCCCGTTAGCTGCTAGGCGTTTTAGTAGCGGCTTGGGTGTGACCGTACTGTGGACGGGCCAGGAAGTCCATGATATGCTGCCCAAGTGACGGTGGGTTTCTCCTTTTGGAGACTGGCTTACCCTCCTTAAGGTAGGCAAACCCTACCAAAAAGCCTCTGGACAAATCTAAGGCCTAACAAGCCAAACTTCTTGTTACTACTCTAAATAATAAAACTGTAGTTGCTCAAAATAGTTATGCACAAAATAGTAAACCCTGCTTCCAATTTAAAAAAGACACCATCTCATTTTTTGTTGAATATCCCAGTGGATATTCTTTTAATAAATGCTCTAATAAAACTTGTCAAACTTGCTCCATAACCAGTACACAAAATGCAGTATGCGCTTATGCCACCAAAAAACTATATGGTACAATTTTATCAGATAATTTAAATTGTAAATCAAAATATGTTATCTACATAATACCTTGTAAAATATGTAAAATGCTAAAATGCAATATGTTGGAAAAACTAAACAGCCATTAAAAAATAGAATTAATCAACATTTAAGAAATATTAACAAAAAACTTCTTGATTCATACTTAGTTAACGATTTCAACTCAGATGAACACAGTATTAATGATATTCAAATTCTTGAAAAGTTAGACAAAAATAAAGAAACCAAACAAATCTTAAAATTAAGAGAATTATTTTGGATTCATGCACTTAACACAGCGTTTCCATTTGATTTAAACACTAGAATAAAATGATATGGAGATGTTTTAAAAGGATTAAATCCTTCTAACCACAAAAACCAACCATATTTTAAAATTGCAGAACCATCAATTGCAAGAAAACCTAGAACAAACAAAAGAAAAAGAAATAAAAATGAAAACAAAATAGAAGAAGCTCTATACGCCTTTGAAAAAAGAGATATCACTCCTAGAGATGTGTATGTTATTGTCATGGGTCTTCAACTAAGGATACTATGAAAATTAGATGAAATAATTAACTTAAAGGAAAATATTAAAGATAATATTAAACTTGCCGTTAAAGCAGTTAAAGCTTCATATTTGCACAAAAATAATTAACTACCTTGTTGAAACAAACAAGACCTTCATTGAAGCTGAATTTGTAAACAAAGGAATGGATCTTGTTAAAATACAATTTTTAAGGATAAAACGCTAATCAGATTGTTGCAAACTGATATCAGGGATATGGGAAAGATAATAAATACCTACAAGCATGAACCTAAAAACTTTCTTAAATATGCTGTATACAGTAAAGAGCTTAGTAAATTAAGTATCCAAAACCTTAAAGATATTTTGCAATCTGACTGTGCTTGTAAAAAAACATCTCCTTATAATTATGTTCCAGCTGGACACATTATTACAGGAGACATGAGAATGGTTGAAGACATAAATTTGAGACAAATATTGAAAAATGGAGCAAATCATTGAGACTACAAACCGATCGATTGGAATGAGGTGAAAAACTCCGCCAATAAAGCTTGCGAAAAATTCCTTCCTTAGTTTAAAAAAAGATTTCGCAAAGAAGAAGAAGATCTAATAGAGTTCAGAAATCGTTATAATAAAATTGTAAACAACATAATTAAGTACTTTAGAAACATAATAACTAGCAATATATCTAATATTAAATGTTCCTCAATAGTTTATAACAAATTTAAAGACAAATTTGTCATAACAGTTTATTATTTGACAAGGCTGCTAACAACTTTATTATTATATGTAAGAAATATTATATGGAAGTACTGTGCAAAGAAAAGGGAATCTTTATTAATAATAATCAACTCAGCATAGCTGATAACTCTGTATATAATTATGAAAATAGAGCTTCTGAAGCAGATATAGTAAATACGCATATCTGGGAAGTAGAGAAATTTGGTATACATTTAAAGAAGACAAAAATAAACTACCAATTATATTTGCAACTGCAAAACTACATAAATCACCCTATAAATACAGATTCATTTTTGGCTCAAGAAACTGCAGCACTAAAGATGGTAGTTTTATGATAGGGATAGTTTTAAAACAGTTTTGAGAACACTTTGAAAGATACTGCGCTACAATAAAATCAAGAACTGGTTTAAATGCATTTTGGTCAGTGGACGGAACTTTGCAAGCGTTGCAGGGTATTAAAAAAGCTAATATCATTATTACGGCTGATTTCAGTACACTTTACACCAGTTTACGGCATAATATTATTTATGATAATATGTTTAAGCCCATTGATATTCTGTATAAAAACTCAGGAAAATCATTTATAACAGTCGATATAAAATGAGGAAAATGGTTTTCTAATGACAATCAAAATAACTATTTCAATTTAATAAGGCAGAAATCAAATAAATTATTGCATTTGTTATTAAGAACGCATATGCAAAATTTGCTGGTTAAGTATTCAGCAAAATATAATACCTATGGGAACCAAAGGCAGTCCTTTAATAGCCGACTTGACTCTATCAATGCTGGAATATAATTTTATGACCAGTCCAGATAATTTAAATACCGCAAGAAAGTTGAAGTATGTATACCGATATATGGATGATTAAGCTGCAATAAACAACAATAATTTTATGGAAATTTGTAAAAATATATACCCAAAGCACTTACCATTAAATGAAACTACTACTACACCAACTCAAAGTGCATATTTGGACATCCAAATTCATATCATTGAAGAAAGAATACAAACCAAAATTTATAATAAGATGGATGACTTCAATTTTAGCGTCGTTAGATATAATAATTATATTAGTAACACATCGAAAACTATTGGATTTAATACATTTTACTCGCAACTTATAAGAATTGCACGAATTAGTAGTGAAAATAGTGGATTTACAGATTAGACAATTCAACTATATAAAACATTCAAACAAAAAAACTTTCTGAAAATAAGTTAATTAATACAATTCTTAAATTTACTAATCAAAATAAACCTGTATTAAATAAATTTTCACTCTTACTAAGCAGAAAATAAATCAATTTTTCTAAAAAATTTTTTGTAAAGCATATATTTAAGTTAAAAAGCAGTTCTGCACTGCACCTGGATAACTCCAGAGACCGGTAACTCAAAAACATTAAGGGGCCCCATTATTTCTAGGCGCCCATTAAAAATTGGCTTATCCCGTCACATTAAAATCAAGGTGTAACTCAAACATAATGGGACACCATTGAAAATAGAGATAAGCCCCAGATTTAAGGTTACCCCACACCTCGACTTAACTTTAATTGACCCTATTGAATAAGGTGTTTGTGCAACTATTTACGCTAAAAATGACTTATATTGTTTTTATAACTGATTTAATTAATAAATAATCCAGAAAAAATAATTCATTGAAATATTTTAATTATAAGGAGTATGTTTTTTTTAATTTTCGATTTAAAATACTACGTACGTTTTTTTTGTTTGTGATCTTATTTGAGAAGACCGTTTACATCAAATGATACAAAATACAAAGCAAAGTTTCAGTGTCAAGAGCTTGAAATAGCAATCGCATTGTACTAATTTGCGTCTTGTTCCTTTTTTGCTATATTAAAAAAGCAGAATTTTCAGCGCGCTAATTTTTAAATGCGCTGAAAAATAGTTTTTAAAAACAATTAAACATCTCCCTGCCAGCCTGAGGTTATCCCACCGAAGGCGATCAGTCTAATTACAGCAAGTTTTAGTCTTCTCTTTCTGATTTCGTTTGGAGCGGGGAGGGTTGTGAATCCCATATTCATCTCCAGTTGTTAGGCGTGGATTCCTCTTTTTGTTAGCTGCTGGCAGTTCATTATACTCCAAGTCTCTTAGCTCTGGAATTGAAGTGTATGCAGTTTTATTCTTTTGCACAGGGGCTTCTCCAGGATCCTCATCTTCATGAACTCCATAGCAAGGTCAGAGTTGTTCCAGGTGTCTGCGCCAAGTTGGACCACAGGGGCAAACCTCGACATTAACGCTTCTTGATCCAAAAACTTTTGTGACCACTGCAGGTACCCAACGTGGATCCTTGTCACGTTTTGGACCACAGTACAAGGCATAGCAAGGTGTTCCCACAGAATAGGACCACATCTTAACAATCTGCGCTGAAAAATCTTCCTTCATCTGGAACTTTGTGGCCAACTGGGCTTGCTTTCCTTGAGCCAAGTGTGGAGGTGAAGGCAGTAGGACATCAATCTTTCAGCGGATCTGAAGTCCATTTAGCAATTCACTGGGTGAAAATCCAGTAGGTAAAGGTGTGCGCCTGGAATGTTGCAAGAATTCTTGCAGTGCCATCCTTGGTGCCAAAGATGATTTCTTTGGAGCCTGCTTGAAAGATTGAACCCCAATGGATTGCTAAACCCCAATGGATTGCTAATCCATTGGGGTTTCCCTGCGCAGGTTCGAATCCTGCTTGTCACGCCAGTAAATCCTTGTTGTGTTTTCAGTGGCGATGTACCCAAAAGGATTCCACAACAGTAGTTTATTTGCTAACAGGAACAGATAAACAGCAGCAGTAGCAAGTAGCACAAGGCAAAGCAGAAGTATAGTACAGGCAGTATATAGCCAGATCAGTAATGGCAAAGCACAAAGAAAAGCAAATATACCCAAATAATTAGGAGCTAAAAGGCCCCATTCATATACCAGCAAAGCATGCTTCCAGAAATTTCTAGAAAGTTCTTAGCCAATGAGCATCAGGTAATATGACCTCACTTTCCAGAATGTTCTAGAAGGTTCTACATACAATCTTAGGAAAACATTTTACTTATATACTCAAAATAATTTTGAAACATAAAGTCACTGAGTTTCCTGAATATACATAACAGCTATACCTAGGGACTCATGGCATGCATAGGTACATCAGCAAGCTAAAAAGCACTTAGCCTATATCTATTAGGTTTTATTACTGTAGTTTATATCAAAGTATTAGCAGTTTGTAAAGTACCTTAACAGAATTATTATCTAATTATTTATGAAACTACCATAAAAATATGCTGAAACTTCGGAGCTCGGAGCTCTAGAAAAAATCACTATTACCTGCAACAATTTTATGTTTACAAAATTTAGGAATTTACTATTTAAAAATTATAATGATCCAAATCTTGCTGCTTTTTTCATCAACAACGAAAAAATTTTAAAGATAAAAGTGATAAAAAAGTAAATTTATTACTTTTACAAGTGTACAAAAATCGAATTCATTAATTTTGGGGCACGAATGTTGTGTGTTTTTTTAAATATGAACCATTTAAAAGCAAAAAATGTTTAAAATAGGACATACAAGCGTGTGTAATTCACAAAAACTAAAATAATGGGACCCATTAAAGCATAATGTGGTCCCTTAGATAATAGAAGACTTATTTTTGTTTGAGGTACAGAAGAAACAGGGCTCATTATCTAAGGGACCCCTCAAGTTATAATGGGGTTCCTTTGGTCAAATGGTACCATTAACTTAAGTCTATATTTGAGTTACCGGTCCCGGGTTGTTTATAATTCTGCAATTTCTATTGCACCCGGCTATGACCGGATGTTCTTCTGTTTATTCAAAAAGTTTAATTTTTGTGCTTATCAATTTTGCAGCATATTGCTGCACCTGGACTTTCCAGGATGTTTTTGTCCTTGTGTATTTGCGCCACTTATGTTTTTGGCGCTTATACACAATCTGTTAAAAAGTATTCTATTTCATTTAGTTTTTTTTAAAGTATTATCAGCTTCTGCTGCACCTGGCTCATCCCAGGGTGTTTTTGTCGTTTTATTTAAAAAAGTGTTAATATTTGTGAATATTGACTAGTCAATGCACCTAACTATTGAGAGTGCCTTGCTGTCTATATTCCGCTTTAATAGCTCATCTACGATGCAATTCTTCAAAATTCAAAGCTTGATAAATAAGAGGGAAAAAATTCTTATCACATAACAAAACAACAAACAATAGTAAAACATAACAAGACAACAAAATAAAAAATGTTTATAAACATTTTTGTGAATGCCAATTTGACTATAAAAGTCAAAATGACAAAAGTGAAAACAGTTGTATGAAGGGTATGAAAATAATCGCGAAAGGCGATATTATATATTAATTCTTCTTTTTTTTTCTTACATTGGATTTTATACACAATCTAAGGTTTTGAGTTATAAAGTTTGGCTATATAATGGTATTTAGGCATATTAGTGGAACAAGAATTTTCTGTGATAAACCTGTTCTGTACTCCAAGCCCATAATGGGCGGAACCCTTTCTGTACTCTCTGCCCATACAAGGTTTGGAAACCCATTAAAGGGAGGAAAGAGACATCAGACGCATTTAGAAAAGTTTGCGTCATAGTCTGTCTGTCCAACAAAATGTTAATGATAAACAATTAGGTTTTTTAAAATAGTAAGACATAGGACCAAAACAAAAAATTAAGATAAAAAAACTTTCAAATAGTGCGAGCTATTCAATTATTAATAATAAACGTATTTTGTGAATACGAACTAGATTTTTTGGGCGACGTTATTCATGAACACACGGTCTCCTATACTTTGTAAATGTACGGGTTTTACCTGTCCTCAGTTTTACCTGCCCTCGGTTTTACCTGTCGTACAATCATAATAACATATGATGACTTATTTTCTTGTATAAGATAGGAGTTGTACATTTTTCGTTACATTATATTTTTAATGTAATTACTTCATTTTTTTTAATTATGCACCGCTTTTATACCGGCTGTAATTCCCCACTAGACAGACAAGGTTAAGACAGTCGAGTTATTTTTTTGTATTTTATGTTTGCGTATTTCTAATGCTTTCAGCTATATACGGTCATTAGGCATATTCTACTATTAACAAACATGCTAGATAAAAATTTATTTGAAGAAAACCTTGATTTAACGTTAATTTATTTATGAGGGAACAATATTGCTTGTAATAAGCGAAATCAGTTCAACAATACGGACATTTAAAAAGGGCGCTATTTCTTGCGGCATAAGGAAATATAATAGCCTGACACAATAAAAGAGTATTATCAACAAAAAAAACGCCAGAAAAATTGTTTGGAGATAATTATATTCAGGCAATCTCCCAATAGACGTTTATAAATATCTTTATTGAAATTTTTCTAAGCCGCAAAAAAATTCATTTTTTACTAAGCTATATTTTATAAAAGTGAACTTTGCTGTGCAGAACTCTTCGTTGCGCTAAAACAAATTTCTCCACAGCCTTACAGTGCGGGTTTCACACGCGCATAAATTGACATACAAATTCAAGCTCTTCATACTTGTAGAATCAAAAATATATAATAAAGGAAAAATGAGACACTTAGAACAAACTGCTTGTAAAAAACGGTCCCATTTAAATGGGACCTGGTCCCATTTAAATGGGACCTTTGGATTTTGGTCCCATTTAAATGGGATCCCATTTAAATAAGTCCCATTTAAATGGGATCCCATTTAAATAGGTCCCATTTAAATGGTTTTAATATCTTTTTATATTTTAATATATAACCAAAATATACCTATATATTTTTTTTATATTAAAAAAAATATTTATAATAAAAAAAAAAATAATTTTTTTTAAAAATATTATAATTTTTTTTTTTTTTAAAAAAGAGAAAATTTCATTGGGGTATTCGAAACTTAAGATTTGAATTTTGTTTTTGGACGCTTCACAAAAAGTAATAATCAACAAAATTACATAAAAATAGTTTGTTTGATTAAAAAGTGTCAATTTCTATACTGGGAGAACTGGAATTTATTGTTTCGTAAGAGAAAAACGTTTTCCGTTAAAAAACACATTAAATATCTTTTAAAATTTTAATTTGAATCCTTTAGATTTTTTTTCCAAAATGTTATTCACACAAAAAAAGGTTACTCATATTTAAGTAATGGAGCTATTTTTTATGAAGCGCGCTTAGTTAACACACGAGCAGACGTCGAAAATCTTTGCGGAAATGCTTTTAAATAGCGGTAATTATAATAAAAAAATATTACGTTCTTTTTTTTGGATTTAATTTTATTTTGAATTTATGTAATGAATTTTTTTCTTAGAATTTTAGCTTCCAGGAATCAACAACGTGTTTGTATTTTTTTACTCTGCTATTAAAACTACCCTTCGCAATAACGTGTTCTAAAAAGTATTTTATAATATTTTTAGTTGATATTGTCGTACGAAATAGTTAATATTTTAGATTTTATTTATAGAATCACGCGTGGGTTACCGGTAAAATGGGCAACTGAATGATGAATTACTTTATAAACAGGGTTGCAAGCAACAATAAAACGCAGCCCGGTATATTTATTAAAAAAGATAACGTTATTAAAACAAGAATAGCGTTCTGCGGCCAGCCTTGATTTGTATTCTCTTTTAAAAAATCAAAATACTGTAGCATGTCCCTTGTAATTTTTTTATGTTTTCACCTAAATGACACCCGGATTCAATGAAATATTTCTGCTGTACCGAATAAAATTTTATATTAAGTCAAAAATTTGTTGAGAAATTAGAAATTTTTTTATAAAGATTTCGAAATTTTTATTTTTGTGAAGAACGACAATGTGTGATAGTTTAGGTCTAACAATTTACTATGTCTACGTTTTAATATCTTATGTTATATTCTAAGCTTTAGGTATATATCACAGCTTAAGAAATAAATATAAGTTTATAAGCTAACCAGGGTTGGACCGTGATGTTTAATGTCTTTTTGCAGACCGGGCCGGGTCAAGCCGAACTCAATGGTACGGAGATAATCTATTGTAATAAGAAAAATCCCTGTGTTAATATGGTTTTTAAACAATCATGTGTAAATTTTAAGGGCCCTCCAAATGTCATATAGTATTCGTGATCACGTCATACATGTTTTGCTCTGTGGGAATGGTTGTGGGAGGAGCTATTTAAGTCAATTAGCGCTGGGGAAAAATTGATCCCCAATGAATGTAGAAATCTCTATTTTTTTTCCTAAACCGCCAATTGGCTGACAGTGATTCCATGTATAACGTCATAACTCTGTAAAAATCTTTAACACTGAACAACTTTCGTTTAAATGGGAGGATTTTGAACATCGAGATAAAACTGTAACTCAACTGTACTAAGGTTTTAAGAAAAATTTATATATGACGTTGGCTAGCAGAAAAAAAGAAAAAAGTATGAACATTATTCTGTTTGTCTTGATTTATGATCTGGGTACTGGGTTTTTCGAGCCACAAGCAGAGAATTTGGAGCCATTTAAAATATTTTGGAACTCGAAGATACAAACAATGTGAACTTTGAACCCTAAAGAAAAAATAGGTTCGGGCTTAGATATAGGTTTCGTTTAGGCTTAGGTAATTAATTCTTTTACCGATTTTTAATTTAAGCTCCGATTTCCCAACTTACGGCTCCAAGTACCCTATTTTTGGCTCCAAGGTTCTTGGGTTCCATCGACCCTAAATTAAAATCTGGGCTAATTGTTTTGATTGTGATTGTTTTTTAGATGTTTTACTTTACATTTATCACCGCGTTCCTTAATTAATTAGGTACTTAATTTTATTTCAAGGCAAATCAATAAACTAAATATATGTAAAACTTTATTTTAATTAATTATTATGATTTACTTTATTTTAAGTTCTATCAAATAGTCCTTGTTTTTATTTTGACTAACTACTGCCTACAAAACGAAATTTAGGTTTTTTGACGATGGTCAAAAAAACTCCCATTGAAACGGAAATTGTTCAGAGTTAAATATCTTCACAGAGTTATGACGTTATAGAATCATTTTAACCGATTGGCGCTTAGAAAAAAATGGAAATTTCCAATTCATTGGAGATCAATTTTTTTCCAAGCGCTAACTGGCTAAAACAGCTCCTCCCACAACCATTTTCATAGAGCAAAACATATATGACGTGATCGCAAATACTATATGACATTTTGAAGGTCCTTAAAATTCTGACGTCTTCTAATTGTTTGCGACATATTTTTTTGTAAGTTAAGGTTAAAAAATTTTTAATAAAATAACACTGGTAGAGTCTAATGGTTTGAGTTTTAGGTGTTTTAATGTACGAAAAACGGCTATTCCCATTAGCATAGAAAAGAAAAATTATAACGATTGTCGACGAGCTAGTTTTTCGACGCCCGCTGAGATAATGAGATTAGAAATCACAATAGTTCGCGGGAAAAACCGCTTAAATTACACAATCATAATAATTCTAACAGTCAATAAAAATATGAGTAGAATTTTTTAGCGCTTTTATTTAATTTCAGTAGCTTAAAGCATTCCAAAAGAGTTTTTTACTCTTAGCATGATTTATTTTGAACAAATGATATTTAGTCAAATTTCACCTAAATTTAATAGCTTTGTTTTACTTTTTTCTCTTGACCCGCACATTTATCGTATTCAAAGTAATAGAGCCAACAAAAAAAAATTATTCTAACTGAAATTCTATCAAACATAAATAACATAAAAATAATTAAAAAAATATATGACTTCTTATTTTTCTCAAACCCATTTACTGCTTTACCTAGGCCGCGCATTATAGTTATGGCACTTGGTTGTTCTAATTAGAGCTTTTTTCTGAAAGGGCGGTTCCAATTAGAGCGTAGTTAAAAAGCACCTTAATTTGGGTCTTCCACAGTCCTAACATATATAACAGGCTTAACATAAATAAGGCCCTTATTGGCCCTAGGGCACTCAAAAAACTGATTTTCAAATAAAACTTGTTTCGTTTTATTTTTCATTAAAAACCGTTACTATTTTAATTTCTAAAGAAAGAAAACGTCATAACGAAAAGAAAACATAATAAAACTAAAAAGCGTTTATATTTATCATTTTACTAACTAAAAAATTTATTCAGTACTTTTGAGTAATTTAATGTGATTTTTTTATGAAGTGACTTTGTTTTAAGGAACGCCATAAATAAAATTTAATAGATAAAACAAATAAAAAAAATTTGTACCAGTTCCAAAATTACTTTAATAGGTACAGGGTCTTTATAGCCAAAAATTAGGAACTTGGAACCGTCGGGAATTTTTTGAAACATAGAGTCGTGAATAATAGAAATTTGGAGTGGTTAAGAAAATAAATTTGTTTGGGTCGGGCTGGGCCTAGATTGAGGCTTTGTTTAGGCCTAGGTATAGATTTTAGAGATTTTTATTATCGGCTCCAAGATTTCCAACTAAGGGTTCCAAGTTCCCTATTTTTGACTCCCTAGTTTCAAGTTTCCTCGGCTTCATCATTCAAAAAAAAGTGATCCAAAATAAGTCAGTTACTCTAATAAAAAACACTATATATGAATAAGTTAGAGTTAAAATGAATGGAGCCGAGGTAACCTGGAGCTAATAACTTCAATCCAAATAAAAGCCGTAAATAGGAAACTTTGCACCGTAAGTTTAGAATTTTGAGCCAAAAACAAAAGTGCATCGCTAAATCTATACTTATAAGCCTAAGCCTAACCTAAGCTCAAAGCTTAGGATTTTAAGTTTAATTTTTCCCGGCTCCAAATTTTCAAAGTTTCTCAACGGCTCCAATGTCCTCATTACACGGCTTCCACCCGTATTATATTATGTTATACGGTTATTTGAAAGTTTAACTAACTTCTAGTACTAAAGTTGTTTAATCAATTTTTCGCCTAATTTTTCTATTTTGACAAAAAGGTTTTATTTCTCTTTTTTTGTTTATGGTACGTAAAGAAAAGCAAAACAGTTAGTATACGCGAGGTTTTTTGTTTGAGTTTTAGAAAGATTAATTAGGATTTAAAGCCACAACCCGGTGCTTCCTAATTTAGTTCTATGGGCAATAGACACTTTTTATTAAAAAAATTTATAAATCAACAAACACAACACTAAGGTCTTCTACGCAAAAAGATCTTCTAGTTTGTTTTTTAACGTTTTCTGGTTTTTAATTTTCAGTAATAATGCCATTAAGAGCAAAAAAAATAAATTATTGGTATCAAATGTTTTTGATGATTAAAAAAATTATTGAAAGTTTATTAAAATAGACTCGTTTAAATTAGTTTCGAATGAATCAATTTTGACTAATCTTTTCTTTTTATCAGCTTTTAAAACAAGACTTTTGTATTTAAGCGGTAAATTATAGATGAATAGGTTAGTACAAATTTATCAGCAAAAATTTAGCTGTAAAATTGTACGTTGAAGATAAAAATATTCAATAAAAAGCAGGTTTGTCCTAGAATATGCGATTAGAGAAAAAAGAAAATTTATTAAAATTTAAAAAATAAATATGAGCAGCTACTGTTTTTTGTTTATGAACCTTGTGATATAAATAAATTCTCTATTATGTTAAGGTATTTTTACGATTTTAGTATCTTACTTGTCAACTGAATTATAGTATTAATTTATTTTTTAAAATTAGTTTTT
Source organism: Microlaimidae sp. YZB2_3 (assembly GCA_030248175.1). Classification (NCBI taxonomy): domain Eukaryota; kingdom Metazoa; phylum Nematoda; class Chromadorea; order Desmodorida; family Microlaimidae; species Microlaimidae sp. YZB2_3. Next base: position 12,682 of record JASAMX010006416.1, read on the forward strand.
ATAGTTTATTTTGTGTAAATACGTATTAGTAAACCAATGATACGTATTAGTAAACCAATTAAACTAACTAAGTATTAGTAAATAAATGATTTTTGCATTTAATTTCATTAACAAAATAATAAATAAATTTTAAAAACAAACGCTTTAAATATAAGAATGAAAGCCTTATAATTGATAATATTAATTTTTTAATTAAAATATTGATTTTATCTAAATTTTTAAAACACTTAAATTTAAACTGATTTTTGTATAATTTTAGAAGATGGAAATAATTTTAGGTACCCTTTCGGAATACCATTTTGCTAAAAAATGAATTTTAGTCATCCTTTCGGAGATCAGCTCGACATAATTTTTCACCAGTCAATAAACCAATTTACGTTTGTGCTTCATCATTTATTAAACACTATAAATACTGTTAAATACTTCTTATATTAATATTCAAGTCCATAAGTATGGAGGGCGTATTATTTTGCTTATCTATGTTAAAAATGCAGCTTAAAATTGTTTCCGGCAATTTTGGACATTCTTTGTTCATATAACATGCAATAGAGTTCGTAACATTTTTTATATATTGTTTTAACCTTTGCCTGTTCACCATCAACTGATTACTGAACTAAAATAGCTTTAAACGTTTACCCTTAAAGATGAATTCTATCAGGTTGAAAATAGCTAGGTGGGAAAGTAACCACTCGTTCGTCGAGAAAATATTACGTGGAGAGAAATACCTGACGCAACTAAATAATAATTGGTTACTAGCCGTGCTATTCATAAAGTTTCCATTTTGTACTGGGTCCGTTTTGATCATCGGAAAGTGGACTGGGTCCGTAGTTTTATGAGTAGCCCGGATCATTTCTGACAATTTTTTTATTATTTTTATTCTCGCGCGTTTATTCTTTATTTCTTTATTTATTTCTAACGGCAGCTGTTACGTCCTTAATTTCAGCCTGAAGGATTTTAACTTTAGTTTTTTTTTTCTTATAGCGTTTATAGGCATTTAATATTTGTAGTACTCGCATAAATTTTAGTGGACTATGTTTGCATATATGTGGGTAAATTAAAGACGAACTATATGGTTGAGTTCTGCAGTTGTAGGTAAACTTGGAGCTGAAAAAACTAAGTCGTAACCATAGGTGGCCACCAAAACCAAGAACACTGGCTATTAATTTTTGTACCATTTTGTGATAAGCAGAATTTCAAACTTTAGTTATGAGCAATAAATAAAAGGCTTTATTGTGGTTGGTTAAAGGGATTTTTCTAACAAACGACAATCATTCTCCAGAGCTCCGGCAAATTAAAACAGAGCTCAGATGATACACCCCGTAAATGAGAAATTTAAAATTTGTTTAAATAAATAGAACTATTTCCAAAAAAAGAAGGCGGTTACGTGTTGTTTTTAAATTTATTTTGTGTTGCTTTTTATAATCAACGATTATTTTCCAAGTTTTTTAAAGTTATAAACAAAGTTTTGAACCTCATTTTAGTTTTGAACACAAAACAACAAAGAATGGTGTTTTTAACAAAAAATACCAGACAAAAAATACTAAACACCACAGCTGACTTGCTTTTTTTTGGAAAAATAGTTCTATTCATTTATCACTGGTAACAATCCACTTTATGGCTTCATTCGGTTTAGTCAAATTTTGCTGTCTTAGACTTTTTATTATGGGATATAAAATAAATGTTTTTTCGCAACAGTAACGCTTTACTTTTGCAACGCTGGACAGTTTGTCATACGAATTTAACCTTTTTGACTTAATTAATTTTGTAAAAATCCGGTCACCATTAACAAATTCAGCTTATTTAGAATACTTGTCTTTTATAAAACTGTTATCAAGTCCTTTTTGTAGAATTTAATAAGAATTTGCGTTGCCTAAATTACGGGTTAACAAAACCCCGGGCTAACATTTTTAGTAGATTTGCCCTAAAATCCCGTTTTTAATTTTGATTCTAAATTATTTTAAAAACTAAAATTTAAATTGAAATTTGAAATTTAATGCCACGTTTCACGAAGCTACCAGCGGTTTTTCCTTTGTGATAAAAGACATTTTGTCAAAATGATCTTTGATTTTTATATTTGTTTTTATTTATTGTTTAATACTCAAAATGTATTTTATTTGAATTTGAGTTTTTTTCTGAGAATTGCTTAAGTTCACCCTTCAGCTTTTACAGTGTTTTAAATTCGTGATTTAAAGTGAAATCTCAAAAAGTACTTTTACGCGAAACTTTTGTATATCGGTAGTTTTTAAAAGCACACCATTAAACTTTTCGAATTATTTCGGTAAAACATTTCATGTCAATCTTAAGCTTGAGGACTGCGTTTCGATTCGTGATCCTTTACAATATGAGGACGCGTTTTACACTCTGCATTAGAGACGCTGTAAGAATCAAACAGGGGGAACTTCAAAATATATCGTGATAAAACTTTATAAACAACAGTGTTATTTTACTTTTCGTAAGAGCCTAAATAAACTCTAAAATCAGGCTATATAATTTTATCATGATAAATATTTTTAAAAGGCGTGGATGTGAAAAAATGTCTGTGAAAATCATTTGCGGATTTACATTTATGCGAATTAGGTTTTAATTTTTATGACGGCGTTAAGTAGATAAATACACTCCTTAAACAAATCTTTTCTCAAGCAAAGTTTCGCAATCCTTCAACATTTTCAAATACATTGTAAAACAATAATCCTGCCCTTGTATAAAAATTGAAAAACGTGCAAATACTATTTTTTAACGGCCCCCACTAATTTATTTTATTTATTTATTTATTTTTATTTATTTCGTTAAAATACATACGAAGGAATTTTTCAAATCCTTCCTGTTTTTATATCCATATTAAAATTCGGGCCAAATGCGCTCGGAGTTGTTTCAGCTGCTCGTGCGACTGAAAGGTTATAAGGATTCAGTAATAAAGCTGCATTTTATTAAGCTTTTCACTAAATTACGCCGAAAAACACGCTTGAGTTACAAACCGCGTCTGTCGCTCCAAGGGTTCCAAAAAAAAGAGAAAAAAAGCAAAACAAAAACGCGCCCGAAATTTATTAAAACAGTTGCCGATGGTTTTCTTGTTAATTGATTTTCTCTAAAGTGTTTTTTTTTTGTTCTAATTATAAATTTAAAAAAAAACGAAAAGAGATGTTCCTTACTAATAGCAATAGTAAATCACAACAAATTCTTTCTTTTATATTCGTGTTAATATAGTAATTATGTTATTGTAGAAAATGTTTAAACATATGGCTTGCTAACGGTGTGTTTTAAAGATCGTTACAGTATGATAAAATTAACGGAATCAATAAAACTGTGTTTAAGTGAATGAAAATGAGCTCAAATAAAAATATGGAACAAGAATTTAAATATATGGCTAATATTTTTAAGATTCTTTTAAACAGTCTATTGCTCAATTTATTTATTTTTTTTTTTTATGTTTTTATGTTTTTTATGTTTTGTTTTAAAAGGTACGTACCTTTTAAAACAAAACATAAAAAACATAAAAACATAAAAAAAAAAAATAAATAAATTGAGCAATAGACTGTTTAATATTTAGCGGTTGAAAAATAATATATTACCTCTTTTAAAGCAAAAAAACACGTTTATGTGCCAGATTAAGTATATAAGCAATACCTACATTGCTGCATTTTTATCAGTGCCAAAAGTTTGTTTTTTGTCTTGTGGAAGTTGCAATGAAAGGTTTTTGCAACGCGAGAGTTAAACAGGCATATCATTCGTCTTTTAAAAAAAATTTATGAAATTGTTTTAAGAAAATAAATGTTTTACCCTGAAAGTCAGTCACTTGTATTCAATTGCATTTTATATAATGGCGTTTATCATAAAATTGTATGCGATCTTATTTAGTTTATTTGTAGTTTTATTTGTAGCTCTTCTATAATCTTATGCAATAACAATTAACAGAATTATAATTTCAGCAATCTGTGGCAATCAAAATCAAAACTTTTTACATTAAGGGCTTATATCTGTATGTGTAAAAAATAACTATAAATTTGAAAAAAAATGGTGATTTTGTGCTTGTCAAATATTGTTGTGAGTATGCTTTTTTCAATTACCATAGTATCGGACTATAAATGAACTACAACTTTGTTGCTTAATTAGTATATCTTATAAGAAAATAATTTTAATACGGTCTAAATTTTTTCTATGTGGATGTGGATCTTGTAGAAACAATCTACTGCGCTGCACCTTAAGTATTTAAGAATGTGGTCGCTATTATATTGTTTATTAATTAAAAAATGGTTTTTATCACCTTTCATAGTGTCATAAAATTCGAGATGGAAGAAAAAGGTTAAGTAGAAGTGAAAAAATATGTGAAATTAGCATTGATTGTTTTTAAGCTTAGAATTTTTAATTTTCGGTATCGAGACTGCTGTAATTGGCACAATAAATGAGGATCTGGAGCTGCGTTTGTAAAGCGTGATTAAATTTGTATTAAAAAAGTTAATTGCTTATTGGTTACGTGGAAATATTAACCAATTACAATCATTAAAAACGTCCAAAGAGGAAACTTATGTTGTTCTGATAGCGAATAAGAGTTGCTGTTACTATTTTTCTCTAATTTAAAGATAATCAAGTGCGGTTTACAAATGCGGGTCTTTATTTTATCGTTTTCACTATTTCATTATCTCCATTGTATAAAACGCGACAATATTGTGCCACTTATATAAACCAATTACAATCCACAAACGCAGGCATGGAGAAAAAAATGACATCTTTTATTTTTCCACTAAAAAATTTGTTTTCAAATAAATGTTCTATCACGTCATGATTTAAGTGAGTTGATCATATTTGACACAGTATAAATAAAAAATTAATTACCCATCTATATGTACGGTCTGCCTATAGTCTAAATCACACTTACGTTTTATTGATAATTGTTCTCCTGCTAATAATATATGGGCCAACAATAAGAATGTGGTAAAATCAATAAAAAAGTTCGAAAAAAGAACGTGACAAACCACCTTACGCCTATAGTCTAAACCCAAACTTACGTTTTGTTAATAGTGCTAATAATTTGTGCTAATAACAAGGATATGGTTAAATCAATTTAAAAAATTCAAAAAAAGTACGCGACGACATTTCTAAAAGCCGCCGATAGATAGATATTTAAAGAGGTCGGGGAGAGGGGTCGAAGGTGCTGGAAACAAAGGGTTGTGGAAGAGCAACGGTGGGCGATCGCCCTGTCGCATATCGTTCTTACCATGACAGAATAAATCACAATTAGCATAAAATTAACTTGTCTCCGACTCATTCTGTCATGGTAGTGGACGATATGTTTGCTAGCCTCTCCACCTGTTCCTCCGGGGGCCTGAAACCTCTTAAAAGCGAGCTTAGAGCGCGCGAGAACATCATTTTCGCTGTTTATGAAAATGACAAAACGGCGTTAAAAATTATAATGCGCTTTTATCTCGGCTAGTGTTGCACCGCCGCGCGTTCGGATTACGAGCTGTTTTTACACCTCCGGTTGGCCAACGTCAAAAGAAATACTTAATTCAAAAGTTATCAAGATAAAACTCAAGAACAACCAAAAAAGGACTGTAAACTTTTTAAAAAACTAAATTTTAATCACTCTAGACTAAGGTTTACAATCTAGACGGTATCTAGACTGTAAGCCTTAGTTTCCACGAAGCTCTAGCTAGAATCTTGCTGCGGCTTAGCATTATAGCTTTTTATTTTACGGCGTGTTCTTTAATAATGCCACTGGAATTCAATTACTTTTGCATAAGAAAACTGTGGTTTTTTTATCCATTTATGACAGTCAGGAACCTGGTTAATTTGACTTGCATGCTTTTTGCCGCGAATTTTGTTGCTTAACGATTTTGTTGAACGCTTTTTGGAAAGTAATCCGTCGTCTGACGAACGCTGATTGGTGGATTCAGCATGAGTGAAACGCCTTTTTTTCGTCTAGAACGTCATCGCGCGCCAATCGTTAAGCGGGGGCGTGGTCAAACTCCAATTAGCCAGGCGATTGCTGAATGAGGATAGTTCGTCGCTTGTTTATTGCTTGTAGGAATGTTTTTCTCAGTAATAATTAAGAGGCACGGGTGGTTTTAAGTCCCAATAAAAAATTAGCAAAAAAATACGACTGTGCAATCCGACGCTTATTATGGTTGAATTATATCTGGCTGAAGTCGAAAATTAGTATGCAGACATGAAGGGACCACAATTAAAATTGTGCTGTTATGACGTTTTTTTAACAAATAGAAACGCAGAGGTTTTTTTTATTCCACCTTTTTATACAAAAATTAACCAACGTTAGCCTTTAAAAAATTTGCATTTGGGCTCAAAATTAAGAAATTTGATAAATAATTATTCAAAAGGTTTTGATCTTTTTTATTTAACCGCTATTGTTAAAAAATTTGAATAGTTTAGCTATTAAATAGTCATATCAATATTGCAATTATCGAGGTCAACTAGATTTTATTTGCCTATAGCATGCAATAATTTCTCTATTACTGATATAGTGTGTCGTCGAGCACTAATTGGCAGCCGAATGCAATTTCCTTTGACGTTTATTGGCTGACTTGTGGGTATCAACTTGTGGTACCAAAAGTTCACTGCGTTTAACTTTAGGTATAAACTAGGTCATACCTTGGTGGCACGTAATACTGTATACGCGTCAGCAGAGTTTAAATAATTGCTGTTGCACTTAAATGTGCACCAGCTTTAACCATTTCAGTTTCTTCGCTCACTGAGCCTGACGTGAGAAGCAAAAACCATGCGCTTGTGCGCAGCAATAACTATTTTTTTGTTTTACCAACGTATGACCTAGTAGATAGTACCTAGTTACGCTACGCACCACAATAGTCAGAGGAAAATACCGCCACTATAGGCCGAAGGTCCCGTTGACCTAAGGTAACCGGAGAAAAGCCATTTACATGAAGGGGTTAATTAGTGGCAGAAATATTAAGGGTTTCGTCAGATAAATCAACTATTCTGCATAGGCCAGTTTCCAATCCTGTTTTTTTTAATCAACCGAAACATTTTATAAGAGCAATACGTCATATGCAGTGTAAGTTCTTCTTCAGTACTATGCTGCAACATATAAAAAGGTTGTGAGTTAACACTAGTGTGAGATCACACCACTTCATTAAGAGAATTTACACTGTGAGATATCACCCTTTGGTGGAGTGTGTCTCACGAAATCAATCAAACTTGCTGGTCTGGAAATACCATTGGATAATAGTGGCTGTGCCTTGCCACCCCCTTTCGCCCAAATAATGACAAAGTACCCAAAAATATGGCGTCATTTTTGACCCATTTTTACAATTACCTCCACCGTGTCCATGTAATAAATAAAACTGAAATTAAACATACATACATATATAAAACTATAAAAACTTTAAATTACAGTTCGTTTAAGGCATGATGAAAAGACAAAAATTAAATAAAATATTTTATTTTCGACATTTCGATCCAGTAATACAGATCTTCGTAGCTATAAGAAGTTTAAGTGGAACTTTATACAGAAACAAATAAAACGCTGGATAGCTCAAGCTAGATTGAACACTAATAAGCAAAAACAGGGAAGGCGCAAGCAAACTAGAAAAGACCTTAGTATTTGTATTTTCTCTAGTTTTACCACCATCTCACCGTTAGTATTTTCTGGCAAACTCTGATTCACTCGACAGCTTTTTTTTAAACTTATGCTTATTCTGTCTCCTAAGCCTAAGACGAAACCTAAAAAACCACCTAAACTTTTTCCGCGCAGCTGTTTGATAAGGTTTAGGTTGATTTTGAGGCTTTGATTAGGCTTAGGAACTTGTAGGTTTAAATTTAAAAAAAGCTGTCGACTGAAATTTGTCAAGTGAATACGGAAGTTTGCCTATTTTTTTGCTTTTGGTGAGTTCTTTCATCTAACCCATTTTGAAAAACATCACACTTACCCTCATACATGGGCAAGTTGGTCCGGAGTAGAGGTAAACCCCAAATTAATCAGGGCAGAGTTAATTCAGAAACGCAAAATACCCATATCGTTTTTTTTCTGGAGTGCATTTTACCCATATCGTTTTTCGATTTTGAAGGAAAAATCGTAAAAACCACTAATTTTAGGTCAAAAAGCCCTTTTTATTGCATTTTTGAGCTTTTTATTGTTTAAAACATCATTATTTTGACCTCAAAACTTAAGTTTGGAGGCAGTTAGAAGTCATTTTAAAGACATTTTTTTTTTGTTAATTTTTCAAAAATGGGGGGGGTTAACTTTTCTCCCCCCCCCCCCACTTCTTAAGGTAGGGAGTAAATCCCACTTACTAGGAATTTTTAGAGATTAACCCCCCCCCCAACCCCGTGCCCATGTATGCTTACCCTCCCCTTCTTAGAATTACCCGCTTGTGCAGACGATTGGTTGGGGCGGGCTGGATTTTTTTTTTGTTGCATGCATCTTTTTGCAAATTTAAAAAAAATAGGTATAATTTTTTTTCAATAGAACTAACATTAATTTCTAGTGTATTTTCTGTCTGACTGATTTGAGTCAAAAATCCAGTTGATTATAATTTTTGCTTACACAAAATAAAACAAAATGTAAAGAACGAAAGTATTTATTACCAATCATAACGGGAACACAAATATCACAGCAGTGCGTCAAATCCCGAGTTATATAACCCTCACAATGGGTCGGAGGCGCGCAAAAAATCTGAAACAACAAAAAAATAGGCAAACTCTGATTCACTTGACAAATTTCAGTCGACAGCTTTAATTTTAAACCTACAAGTTCCTAAGCCTAATCAAAGCCTAGAAATCAACCTAAACCTTATAGAACAGCTAGCGAAAAAAGTTTAGGTGGTTTTTTGTATGTTGTCGTGTACTTCGTTCAGTTACGTATTGCTGTTAGAATGTTTTGATTACAACCAAAATTTTTAAACTGCATTATATGAAGCTGTGCCTCAAAATTTTATTAGTATTGACACTTATTAAAGATTTGTTGTGTAAACTGCGATTTGGTCAACATAATCCATTACACATACATTGTATTTTCGGTGTTATAAAAATACAAAATACTAAATGCTTACTATATGATAAATATTGTATAACATTTGTATTTTTAAGCCTTTGTTATTTTAATAAAAATTATAGCAGTTTTTATTGCAACAATATCCACGAGTTTAAAAATAAAAGATTCGTATAAAAATTTGCGCACTGTAGCCGTCGCAAAAAATATTGGTTTTTTAACACATCGAGAACTTCCCCAGAGAACAAAATTATAGTTTTAGAAATTGTACACAACTCCCGTTGTGATGATGCTTCAAAAACGCGGGTCTTATAAATGCCTTTTTTTATATAATAATAACGGGTAATGGTGCAATGCAGCACGTCTGGAAATAAAGTACTGAATCCTAAAATTACTAATTCAAGTATTCTATCGTCCATATTTCAGTCAAAACGCCAAAAATAGCCAAATATTTGGCTTGTTTTCTTTTTTGTTAAAAACTCACTTTATTTGAATTCCTATTATTTGTTGAGGTAAAAACAGAATATTTGTGCAACTCAAAGCTAAACCTAGTTTTTAAATTTCTGAATTTTTTCGAATATTGAATGAAAAGAAAAAAAATAGAAAAAAATCATTGCATTAACTGGAGAAAACATCATAATAGAAATGTAGAGTGCTAGATATGCAAAAACTATTATAACGTTTTTTAAAAGTATATTTTTATAATCCTTTGTGAATTCGAGCCGGTTGTCATTTTGTTTAATCTTACAAATTTTATTCTGTTATGTGCACGGATTTGTTATATACAAACTTGGGTTTATTAGAAACAGTAGATCTTTTGTAAATTTTCTGTCACAAAATTTTTACCGCCTAAAAGTTCATTTTCCCAAGATATCAAGTACGTTAGCAAAAATTGACTTTTAATACACTTTTGTATTGATATTTTTTAAATGGTGACGATTTATTTTATTTGTTGGCTTGGCAGTCAAAGTTTACTGGCGTTAATTCGTGTTTAAAAGAAAGCATTAGTATTGTAAAAACTTTGAATTTCAGAATTGTCAAAAAAAATTCTAAGAACTTTTTTTGTTTAACTGGGTGTTCAGACTTCTATTCAACTCTTATTTTTCTGAGAACTTTTTTCTAAGCATCTTTTTGTTTTTTCTAATCATAATCCTGTGATATGATCGTAGAATATTTATTCCAATTTTATTAGTTCATGCGATTTTACACGCGAAGAAGCGTGTCTGAAACGTGTAAAGAACAATTCGCCAGCGCAGTGCAGCTCATTTTGAAACTTCGCGTTCTCTTGCGCACCCGCTCAGCTTTTTGTCGGCCTTTAAACCCTTAGACGCGAGACCTGATACACACTCTGCGTCTGAGCCACCATAACAATCGCAAAAGATTAATAATTTATTTTTTATTTTTATTTTTTTATTCTTTTTATTTTTATTTTAAAAATATTTTTGTGACAAATAAGGCAAAACTGCAGAATAAAATTTATTCACAGAATAGGAAAATACACAGCTAAAAAGATTTTTCGTTGAATGCAGTGTTTTTATTATATTTAAATTTCAAAAGATCTCTTTTGCATTCAGATGCCAGGAGATTTGGGCTCAACGCACTTTAGACTAATTAATGGGTTTCAGTCGCCGGAGTAACTACTAGAATCAGGTATTTAAGCAATGAATTTATGGTTTAATGATGAACAATAAAGCGAAATAATAGTAATAACAAGTCTCAAGCACGTAGCTGGAGAATATGCCAGCATAAAGTTTTTTTGTAATTGAAATAAATACACATGCCGATTTTAATCTTTAGTATGAACATTATCAAACACGCGCTGCTCTGCGATTTTGCACGTTAAACGAGCATTTAACGTACCAAGTATGTTAAGATTACTGATACAGTTCTTTTTGTTCTTGCAATTATTAATATTTATATTCAAATAGTTCTTTGGAATGTTTGTTTTATCAATGTTTATGGTGTTTATTGTAAATGGTCGCAATTCAATGCTTGTTATTGATGGTGTCAATATTCCCAAATCAAACAAAAACAAAGGTTTGTGAATTTTTTACACAAAATTTTTCAGAATAAATAGGTTAAGATTGAAAAAATTTTTTTTATTATTTTCTTTTTTCTTCTAGTTTTTTTGATATTTTTCTTTGCCTTCTTTTTTTAATTCGCCTTAAAATATTGCAGAGTTTATGATGATTATATAATACACACACAGACACAGTTACACAGACCCACAAGCACACATGCACACAAGCAAAAACATAAACAAACAACACACAAGCTGTTAAAAATGCATCAAAAATGAATTCGAAAGATGCGTCAAAATATGAATGAAAACGCAATTTTTTTAGACTTAAAAAAAGATCCAATAGAGGTTCATTTGCCTTGGAACAAAGATCCAAAAACTCGGTCGCGAATGATAATTAAAACGTACCGAGATAGGAATGATCATTCCCAGGATATGGATCAAGTCCGGGAGAGATCTTCAAATATTGCTTTGTATACAACTTGGGTTATATTAGGTTAGTGCTATTATAATAGAGATAATTTTCCACCAGTGTTGCCTCAAAAATTAAAAAACAAATATGTAATGCTAAAGTCTTTGAGGCTGAAATTAAGGCCATAATCGCTCTCCGCCTGAAAGAAATAAAGAATAAACGCGCGACCGAAGAAAATTAAAAAAATGTTGCCAGTGGTTATGTTACCATAATTGTTATTTAGTTGCGTCACATGTTTCTCTTCTCGTTCTATTTTCTCAAAGTAAGAGTGGTCACTTGAACACCTTTGCTATTTTACCCTGATGGAATATTAATCTTTAGTTTAAAATTGTATTTTTTAAAGTTATTGTTTCTATTTTTAATGTTTATTCTTGACTGTATGTTAAAACTTTTACGTTACATTTATTTTTAAATTATATTAAATTAATAAAAAGGCATACATAAAAATTAATCGATCCAAATGGCTTTTGGTCTCGCACCCATTATTTTTCAATGAACCCTTAAAGGTGCCTTGCGAAGTTAAAATTTTGTTTTCGATTTCGATGATTTTTTATAAAACCTTAACCCTACCCGCAGAATTTTTTCGTCAACATATATCTTCAGTTCTTCAGGAGATCTGAACTATAAATCTAAATTGTAAGTATTTATTTCATCATGATTTATAGTATTTCTTAACTATTAAACTGTCTTTATGTTCATTTTTCGTGACAAAGAAAAAAATATCGACTTAATAATTCAAAAAAACATTATTTTAGGGTCTATAGCGGCATTCGTAATCAGTCTAGTAATCGGTCATTTTTATTACCGTATTATTGACTACCGACTAAAATATTTGGAACGACGTCAAGTCATTCGGGATCGTTCTCGATTCGAAAATCTCTTGGTTGCATCAAATGAATTTGAACTGGAATATCTGAGAATGCATTCCGACACTTCCCAAAGTAGTGGTTTCGGGTAAGTTATAGGAAAATTTAAGCAGCCACTACTTTATACAACGACAGCTTATTGAATCTGCCACAGTTGGGTTAGCGTTCAAAGTTTGACGAAAACGCTCATTAAAATTTGTAAAATATTTATAGAACGTTGAAGTTGATTTAGATTTAGCATGAGAAAAAGTTTTACGTGTTGTGCTGCAGTCTAGTTGTATTGTAATCTATTGGTTTCACAAAACTTTTCTTTGCTTTTAAAATCTTATCATCGGGAGAATTAAACGATTGCAAAAGCACTTTGCATACTTTTTGTCATTGCTAAAATAATATTAAAAAAATACTATTCAGATAAATTGTCCAGAGTTTTCACGACATTCCCATTTTATTATTTTATTTTGTTCCATGACGTAATAGTTGTGTAACAACAAGAACAAAAATAATTATGTTTATGGTTCTCTATAAATTGGAATGACTCTAAATGCAAATATATATATATATTTAAGTTTAAACACACACAATTAACAAAATTCCTTAGAGACGGTTATTTTAAAACTTAAGACCCTAATTTGCGATTATAGTTATATAAAAATAAACGGATTTTTATAAAGTAAGCCGACTAAACCAAAAGCTTGAATTTTAAATTTAATTTGGACCCTTAGTACATAAATATTATTTCAAAAACAAAGAGTCGGTCATACAGTGTTTAGTTCCTTTTTTTAACTGATAAATGAGTTACAAAAATTTGTTTTAAATTTAAAACGACTGAAATACTTTTTTTTGCTTGTTTCAATTTAAAATATTGGTTTATAATTGGAAATTGGTCGTTAACTATAAAACACAGCATACAAAAAAATTTAAAAAACACGGTGTTCCGATAAATAATTGGTTTTCTTTTTATTAAACTTTGATTAGTGAAATAATTTTAATAGATACGCACTGAATTCCTACACTAGTGACCAGAAGTATCTTAGTTATACTAATAATGTTTATCAAATAATCTCTTTTTAGAAACCATCTGAGCTAGGGGGTTTAAACTCTGTTTTTTTTAACAATTTTTAATTGTTAACCATTTAACGGTTTAAGAAAAATTGTTAGATATTATGTTACAGAAGTTCCAAATGTGGATCGATCAACAGCATAATATCATCCACGCAAACTCCACAGTTTAATCAATCACTTCAGCGTTCGGACTGTAAAATGAAGTTTTTCAATTCTTCAAGAAATACATGTTTGCCATTGTCATCTACGTAAGCTATTATTGCATTATAAAGTAACAAGTAAAACTTTCACAATTATAGACGTAAAAAATTAAATTAAACTTTATAAATAAATTACATAAAAAAATCCCAGTTTTATTTTTCATATAAAACTTCTCAAAGGTCAATTTTAGTCTGCACTTTGCAGTTGTTTTCGCTAGGCCCACATTTATACACTGAGAAGCGAGACGTCATTCACATGTTTAGCCTTAAATGCGATAATAATCAGAAAAGGTTACAGATATCGCAGAGAACCAAAGTTTTTATCTTTAATTTTTTATTATTTAAAAAAACCTCTAGCATTTTTCTAAAAAACTTTGTAACTTCTGTTTTACCATCCTAAAGGATGTTCTAATATTTAACCCTAATTCGGGTGGCCATATTATTTTAATTAAGATGCGTATTGACTAGGGCATTAATGGTCTCATTCATTAGGGCGCAACTTAATAGGGTTGCTACTTCTATTTAGGACGTGCCTCAATTGGAAACGCACTTAAACCCACAGACATACGTGAATAACGAGTTTAAAAACAGAATAAGAATTAATTGTTTTAAATATTCGAGTATTACATTAGCAAGATTAAATTTATTACTTTTAAATTTTAGCTCAAAGAAAAATATTTTCCAAAATAACAATGGATGCGATACTCAAATGAGTTTTATTAGCGACAAAAACGAAACCACACCTGATTCAACGCGACTCAGTTCTATTTCTTATTCAAATATGTTAGATCGAACTATTTTGCAGTCCAAACAAACAAATAAAGCACAAATTCAAGCGGACTTCTTAGCTTGTCCTGCTTTTTTAAATCAAAGCCAATCTATTTTGAAAGGAAAGGGATTAAGCCAAACTCAACCTGCTACATTATTACAAGGGTCTCGTTCAACAATTCCCAGGCAGATTTCAGATGAACAGAGTTTGACCAAAAGTGACAATCAAAAATACCTGAAAGTTCCGTCCAAAAAACAGGAACGACGACATTCTCTATTATTTCAGCTCAGAGGATTTGTTATGTGATTTTTGTATTTTTTAAATAATGCTAAAGCTTTTTTGTTGATTATAGCGTAATAACGGTTAAAATTTCCGACACTAAAAACGCCCCAAAAATCATTTGGATTTTAAATATCGCAAAATATATTTTTCATTCGAATAAAACTTGGTCCATACAAAGGATAAACCCAAAAATTTGGTTTTCGATAGTTAAATGGCCTTTTTTGGTGTTCATTTTCTTAGTGTTTTTGACCTTGTGATATTAAAATTGGGAGTAGATGTTTTTGAAATTTAAAGAAATAAAATCTTTAGATCGCCCAAAATGAACAAACTATTTTTTCCAAAATTTAGAATATTTAACAGGCCACATTACAAGGTCCTCTTGGGAACTGCGCTATTAACCTTTCAATATAAAATTGTTACCACAAAAAAATTTTTTCTTTGCAGTTTGTAAATTTCTAAGTTTTATGAAAAAATGTGGAGGCAATTATTGAATAAATCTGCAGAATTATAACTAAAACTCCCAGATTTTTTTTAAAAAATGTATGTTGTTATAGTTTCTTTAACACTATGATATGCTTTCAAGTATTATGTAAGATGGCCTTTGCAAAAATTCTAATGAATTTAAATGCTTCTTCCATTTTAATTTAAAGCCCACAAATAAGAGACCGAATAAATAAAGAATATTTTAGTCAAAATATTTTTAAAAAATTTTGTTATTAGTTTTATGACCGAATATAGTGGGTGATACAAGACTTGTAATCTTCATCCTCAGTATTTCACCAACTAACGTGATAAACTTGCATACATTTTAGTGCCAGTGATTTTATATTAAAATTAAAGATTTTCCGAGTACTGATGCACCACACAGTTATTGTGAAGTGAAGTTTTATGAGAAAACCAAAAGAAGAATTAACAAAGCAATATCGTCTCCGATATAGCATTCTGTTCAACTTTCAAATTATTTTTACGTAAATTTTGTCAGAAGAGTTATTTTTTTCTTATATTAATAAATATTAACATGATGGTTAAAAAAATGCATGCGTACTGTGGAATTAGCCAACTTCACAAATTAGTACTTTTTTGAACGTATCGTCGTTACTACGGCAAAATGAACCGCTGTAATTATAAAATACACGTGACTGTGACTCATTCTGTAATTAATAGGGTCGTGTTTTAAATTTAAAATGAGTCACAGACACACATATTTTATACGAACTGTGGCTCATTTTGCCGTGGTAACCACGGTATGTCAATATAACTATATCATAAATGCCTTTCACGACGGTGGCGTGAGAGTCCCAGGGGCGATTTAGCTCCATGGCTCGCGCTAACCAATATTAGAGAAAGTAGGTAAATTTTAATCAATTTTTTTTCCTTTTCTTTTTTTTCTTTTTTTATTATTATTATTCAAACGCTTATATTATAAAACTTTTATTCCGTCATGTAACACTACTATTCTAAGAGATTCAAAGTTGGATTAGAAGGCGAAAATTTGCGCAACTTTCTTATGAGCCAATTCTTTCAATTTTGTTTTAGTATCGATTTATTTATCAAAATAATAAATTCAAAAACTGACAAAAAAGTGTTTGACCGATCAATAAAACTTTTAGGCAACAATGAATGATAATCTCCAGCACTAAGCTGAGCCGTAAACAAGGAAAGTAAACCGTTCTAAAACGGCAAACAATTCTTCGGTTTTTTTTGTTCGCGCAGCTGCCGCTCTAATTTTCAGCGCTATTTTCGTCAACCGCGCGGACCATGTTATGAATAATCCTAAAAATCTTCAAAACACAAAAAGGAGGTGTGGGTGAATTTTAGAATGCTTGTTTCTGTATTTCTTATTACTTTTTAGTAGAAGTCTACGTTGATGTAAAACGTAAATATTATTTTAACAAAACATACCAATTATTATAATAATTTTCGTAGGAGCTTAGAGTTCCGAAGCAAACTCCGGAACTCCAACGCTTTGCCGTAAAGGTTTACAATATTTAAAAAACGGTAATTAAAAAAGTTACATCACGAATTATTTTGTCAGAAAATTTTTGAAAATTAATTATTTTTTAAAACTTAATAAAAATAAATATTCCTGAAAGGACAAATAAAATTATTTTAAAAACGCTCATTGTGGAGCTCAAAAGTTCCGGAGGTAAATTCTCCCGTATCATCTTTGATAATAATTGTAAAAAGAATAAGAAATAGATAAACAAGCATTCTAAAATTCACCCACACCTCCTTTTTGTGTTTCGCGAGATTTTTAGGATTATTCATAACATGGTCCGCGCGGTTGACGAAAATAGCGCTGAAAATTAGAGCGGCAGCTGCGCGAACAAAAAAAACCGAAGAATTGTTTGCCGTTTTAGAACGGTTTACTTTCCTTGTTTACGGCTCAGCTTAGTGCTGGAGATTATCATTCATTGTTGCCTAAAAGTTTTATTGAGCGGTCAAACAATTTTTTGTCAGTTTTTGAATTTATTATTTTGATAAATAAATCGATACTAAAACAAAATTGAAAAAATTGGCTCATAAGAAAGTTGCGCAAATTTTCGCCTTCTAATCCAACTTTGAATCTCTTAGAATAGTAGTGTTACATGACGGAATAAAAGTTTTATAGTATAAGCGTTTGAATAATAATAATAAAAAAAGAAAAAAAAAAGAAAAGGAAAAAAATTGATGAAAATTTACCTACTTTCTCTAATATTGGTTAGCGCGAGCCCTGGGGCTAAATCGCCCCTGGGACTCTCACGCCACCGTCGTGAAAGGCATTTATGATATAGTTATATTGACATACCGCGGTTACCACGGCAAAATGAGCCACAGTTCGTATAAAATATGTGTGTCTGTGACTCATTTTAAATTTAAAACACGACCCTCTTAACTACAGAATGACTCACAGTCACGTGTATTTTATAATTACAGCTGTGTTCATTTTGCCGTAGTAACGACGATACGTTCAAAAAAGTACAAATTTGTGAAGTTGGCTAATTCCACAGTACGCATGCATTTTTTTAATCATCATGTTAATATTTATTAATATAAGAAAAAAATAACTCTTCTGACAAAATTTACGTAAAAATAATTTAAAAGTTGAACAGAATGCTATATCGGAGACGATATTGCTTTGTTAATTCTTCTTTTGGTTTTCTCATAAAACTTCACTTCACAATAACTGTGTGGTGCATCAGTACTCGGAAAATCTTTAATTTTAATGTAAAATCACTGGCACTAAAATGTATGCAAGTTTATCACGTTAGTTGGTGAGATACTGAGGATGAAGATCACAAGTCTTGTATCACCCACTATATTCGGTCATAAAACTAATAACAAAATTTTTTTAAAATATTTTGACTAAAATATTCTTTATTTATTCGGTCTTTTATTTGTGGGCTTTAAATTAAAATGGAATCAGCATTTAAATTCATTAGAATTTTTGCAAAGGCCATCTTACATAATACTTGGAAGCATATCATAGTGTTAAAGAAACTATAACAACATACATTTTTTAAAAAGAATCTGGGAGTTTTAGTTATAATTCTGCAGATTTATTCAATAATTGCCTCCACATTTTTTCATAAAACTTAGAAATTTACAAACTACAAAGAAAAAATTTTTTGTGGTAACAATTTTATATTGAAAGGTTAATAGCGCAGTTCCCAAGAGAACCTTGTAATGTGGCCTGTTAAAGATTCTAAATTTTGGAAAAAAATAGTTTGTTCCTTTGGGCGATCTAAATATTTTATTTCTTTAAATTTCAAAAACATCTACTCCCAATTTTAATGTCACAAGGTCAAAAACACTAAGAAAATGAACACCAAAATCCGCCATTTAACTATCGAAAACCAAATTTTTGGGTTTATCCTTTGTATGGACCAAGTTTTATTCGAATGAAAAATATATTTTGCGATATTTAAAATCCAGATGTTTGGGCGTTTTTTAGTGTCGGAAATTTTAACCGTTATTACGCTATAATCAACAAAAAAGCTTAGCATTATTTAAAAAATACAAAAATCACATAACAAATCCTACAAGCTGAAATAATAGAGAATGTCGTCGTTCCTTGTTTGGACGAACTTTTCAGGTATTTTTGATCCACTTTTGCGTCAAACTCTGTTCATCTGAAATCTGCCTGAGAATTGTTGAACGAGACCCTTGTATATTAGCAGGTTGTAGTTTCAAAATAGATTGGCTTTGATTTAAAAAA